>NW_023610524.1:0-38052 GCF_013339725.1 Rhipicephalus microplus
AATATCACCGGGCATTGCCCACTCCTCATAGCAGGTGATTTCAACGCCCCTCATCTTACATGGGGTTACAAGTACAACACTGGGAAAGGAAATCGACTTTGGCAAAATGCCAGTGAACTTGATCTCACCCTAATCACAGACCCAAGCCTACCAAGAAGGCTTGGTACATCTTGCTGCAGGGATTCCACCCCGGACCTTACATTTGTAAGGAACATCAAGAAAGCCCACTGAATGAACCTTGCTGTAGACCTAGGGAGTGACCACTGCTTTCTTACCACTACCTTCTCCGTGGAGCGTAAAAAGCAGAGAGATTTCCACTTCACAGACTGGGATAAGTTCAGGAAGATAAGTATGGAAAGGGAACAAGATGGCCACAGACAAGGCTTGGGGCAGTGGGTCAAACAGCGTAAAGATGACATCAAATCCGTCTCCTCTACCATTACTACAGATTTTCCGGTTGAAAGAATGGATAGCCGGCTCGCTCATCTTCTTGAGGCAAAGCAAGCACTACTGAACCGTTGGAAGGGTCTGCACCTGAACCGAAGACTGAGGAAGAAGATAGCTGAGGTGAACAGTTCAGTCGAGGAACATTGTCGCGCACTATCCAGGCAGCAATGGGACGAAATCTGCAACTCCGTCGATGGTCAGATGCGTAATGGCAAGACATGGAATATGTTAAAACATCTTCTGAACGAAAACACCACCAAAACATATCAAAAGCATGTTATTGCTCGAATTTTGCATAAAGAAATAGGGCGCACTACAGAACAGCAAGTTGTGCAGCGCCTCGTGCATAAGTACCTCCCAATCAAAAGAGGATTGGCACTACAAAATAGACAGTACCAGGCAGGTGCAATCCAGGTCTTGATGGCGACTTTAACATTGAGGAGATCAGAAGAGCCTTGCATGATCTCAACGGCAGGTCGGCCCCTGGTCCGGACGGTATATCAAACAAGGCCCTTCGTAACCTTGATGACGATTCAATGGAAACCCTGAAGAATATGGTCAATGCAGCATGGAAAGAAGGCAGGGTGCCAGAGCAGTGGAAGCTGGCCAGGACGATCCTTATTCCTAAACCAGGAAAGCCCTAACTTGGACAACATGAGGCCAATATCCTTGACATCATGTATCGGCAAAGGTTGCAGAACATGCCATAGTGCACAGGATAAACAAGTACTTGGAAGATAACGACATATATACACACAATGAGGTTGGATTCAAAGCAGGGCTATCCATACAAGATGCATTGAAGCTTATCAAACACCAAGTCATCGACAACAAAACCAGAGACGTGAGAGCCATTCTGTGCCTAGATCAAGAAAAAGCGTTTGACAACATCCACCACTCATTTATACTCGAAGCAATTTCCAAGCTTGGTGTGGGGAATGCCTTCCATGACTACGTATGGTCCTTTCTTACAGATCGGAAAGCCGTGATGAAGATTGCAGATATCGAGACTGCAGCAATCAAACTAGAAGCAAGGGTACGCCGCAAGAGGCCGCGATTTCACCAATGCTGTTCAACATTACCATGATTGGACTGTCAAAGAAATTATTGAGCATTGAAGGATTGAAGCACAGCATCCACGCAGATGACATTACCATCTGGTGCACAGGTGGAAGCGAGGGGCAGATTGAGAGCGCCCTGCAGGAGGCGATTGACACCATAGAAGAGTACCTTCGTCCTTCTGGGCTCAAGTGCTTCTCGAGTAATTCAGAACTTTTACTGTATCGGACTGAACGCCGGGGACCGAAGCACAGGGGATGGAAGCCGTTAAACCAGATAGATATCCACCTCCGTACAAATCAAGGGGATGCCATCCAGAGGATCGACTCCATCAAACTCCTGGGCATACTGATAGAGTCTACCGGCGCCAACAGCAAATCTATAGCCAAGGTAACTTGGAAAGCAGACAGTGAGGTGCACCTCATACGCAGAGTGGCCAACAAAAGAAATGGGATCAAGAAAGACAACCTCATCAGGTTGATGCATGCGTTTGTTCTAAGCCACTTCACGTACGAGGCAGCAGTGCACAGCTGGTAAAGAGCACAGTCCGAGACACTGAATGTGCTCCTCAGGAGAGTTATGAAGAAGGTCCTGGGCCTAACCATACATACCAGCACCGAGCGTCTGCTTGAGCTTGGCATCAACAACACGCTCGAAGCAATAGCAGAAGTTTGCAAGGTTATCTACAACAAGGTCGGGGAGAATGATGCTGCAGGAGCTGGGCCAACACCCAATGGCAATCAGACGCAATTACAATGGTATCCCCGACAACATCAGAGAGAATATGACGGTGTCTCCTATACCAAGGAAGATGCATCCAGAACACAACGTCGGAAGAAGAGTAGTGAGGGCCAGGACTATACTTCGTCAAGTCTCAAACGAGGAACAAGGGGTCGTATTTGTTGACGCGGCTTCCTACGCCAATGGGAAAGCGTTTGTGCCAGTGGTGGTCGATGGGGCTGGCCATGTTGTCAACTCAGCGACGGTCAGGACGAAAGACCCAATCATTGCGGAACAGGTGGCCATCGCCTTAGCACTCAAGATGGATAACATTGAAGTCGTCTACAGTGATTCCATGGCAGCACTACGGGCGTTCGCCAAGGGGACGGTCTCTTAACAAACGCTGAGAATATTGCAAGTCAAGAACATAACGCATCATCTTGTGAGTTGGTTCCCAGCTCAGCTTGGGCAAATCAACGATTCTCCTCCCAATCTCAATGAAGCAGCACACAAGGCGGCGCGAGAACTCTCCAACCGTGCCTCCCCGGGGCATGTGTTCTACCGGTGAAGGGTATAACCGGGAAATTCTTACAACATATAACGAACTCACTAAACATTTCTACCTGATTAGAAGGATTTTCCCTCCACCTAACAAAAATATAACCCGGCCCCAAGCATTTACATTAAGGCTTTTGCAAACGCGGATGTACCCTACTTTGAAAATGTTACACATCATGTACCCTGAACTACACCCAAGTAATCTTTGTCCACATTGTGGGGAAATAGCTTCATTAGAACACATGCTCTGGCAGTGCACCAAATTCGCTCATATATCGAACATCACCTCTGCCAGATGGGAGGCGGCAATCCGCAGATCGTCCTTGGCAGATCAGCTCTGGGCTGTCCACCAAGCCCGCGTGGCGGCTGAGGGGCTTGTCATCTCAGTCCCCACGTGGGAGCTGCCCGCAACACAGTGATCTGTGTTTTGAAGGACCAAATAAAAGTTCATCCAATCCAATGATCTACATGTCATGGTCTCGCTGCACTTGCAGTGCATTCATTCACATGATATGTTGCAAAACCAGTATGGTATGACTGCTTGTGGAACAAAAGCAACAGACCCCAACATGAAAATCATGACATCATGGCCCCAACATAAAAACATGATAACCATGAGATGCCGTGTCATGTAACATGACTACGCGCCACACTTATGATGTTCATCCGGCAGTTCCGCTACTTTAACTGATGCCATAGTTTGGTATTACATCATGTGAATGGATGACGAAGGTATGTGACTGATGCAAACGTGATAATCATCAGATTCGTGTCATGTAAGAACAATAATACATGCCACACTCAAGGCACGATTACACTTCGACGTGAGCCAGCACGCGTGTGCACCGGCGTTCGTTTTATTGCGTCATGCCGGTAATGCCACACCAGGCGACTATATCCCCCCTGTAGAGATCAGTGGATCTCCCACTGACCTCGATTGTGGATCTTCATGCCATATACTCGTAGGCGCGCGCCACGCTGCGTTTTTTTTTTTTGACGCATACGCATTTGAGCTTACACGGCGTCCCTCCACCACGAAAAGAGGCAGACGCGGTGCTGTCTAAGTAACGTCGTCGGCGCGGAATGCAGCATGTCGCATTTCGCACCGGTTACCACCGGGCCGCGGTGACGGATGCCGGTCACGCCTGGCGTTACACTGTAGAGTGTCGCGTTTTGCTAGCGTGGCGTCCCTGCGCCCTGCGTGCGTGCGTCAACGTTGCGTCGGAGTATATTGGGCCTTTCATGACGCGCTCGCCGGTGTTGCGCTAGCTTCCCATGTACCTAATTTGGTGTCACGGAAAGTGAATAGACGACGAAGGTAAATGACAAGTCAAACCTGATAATCATAATATGCGTTTCATGTAAAACACGACTACATGCTACGCTCAGAGCGTTCTTGCGGCCGTTGCACTAGATCCACATATCCCAAATTTGGTATTACGTGACGTGAATGCACAATGAATATAAACGACATGTCTAATAATGATAATCATGATATGGATTTGGTGTAAAACATGAGTACACGCTATGCTTATGGAACGCTCGCGGCCGTTTCGCTAGCTTCATATATACCAAAGTTCGTATCAAGTGACTTTAATGGATGGCTAAGGCAAATGAAACATCCAATAATGATAATCATGACATAGAAGTCATGTACGGAATAAGATACCTCCGCCTCTTAATGTTGTGCTGATTTTAATGTGACCTGTCACCCTTCCTCATTCATACCTCGCATTTCATCGATTTCCACTGTACGTGGGATCTGCCAATTTTTATTGCCTTTTGAGATGCTCATGACAGCAGCCACAACAATGGGGTTGGCAAAGACGTTCCAAGACAAGTGAAATGAAATGAACTTTATTTGGTCCTGCAGAACTGGTCAGACACCTCACTAGGAGAGGGGCGCCACAGTTGCTTGCCGCTCCACGCCTGGACTGGAAGACCGAAGCCCTTTGCCCGTTCGCAGGCTTTCTGGACTGCCGAGTATTGGATGAGAGCTCGGAGCTTTTAAGAGCCCTCTCCCAGTCTTCTTCAGTGATGAACTTTGCGCCATGTAACGCCGGGAACTGCCAAAGCATGTGATTGAGCCTGCAGTTATCTGCCTCACAACTAGGGCATGCTGGAGTTATGCCATCAGCAAAGTGGCTGAATGTGCTACGAGATGGGAATGAACCTGGCTGTAGCATCCGAAGACCCAACGACTGCGGCAGAGTAAGCTTATAATACGGAAGCAGGTACATCCGCCTACACAACTGATGAGACATAACTTCGATAAAGGTGCCAAGTGGATTTTTAAAGTTATCCCCGAACCCACCTACATACCCCCATACCACCTCGGCACGTGATTTCTCGCTCACGGTTATCGGCAAGTTCATTGGAGTTGGGAAGAGTCGGATGCACCTCTGAGCCCATGTGGGCAGGAAACCAGGTGATTGTGTGGTAGCCTACTGAGGGGGCGTCGAGATGAGCGGACGCCTACGCATCGGCTCCGCCTTCTGCTAAACGTTTTGCTGGTCTGCTGAGTTCAATCTTCTCTAACTTTCACCAACGTTTTCGCTAAGTTTAGGGGAACACCCGGATGCCAATTTTGGCCTGGGCCACCTTACTTTTCTCCCTTTCCAACCAACGTTTCGCCTTCACTCGCTAAGCCTCGAGTAGGCCCAACACGGCTACGGACCCCTGTGCTGGCGCGTACCGCCCCTGCGTCGTCATCAAGCCCGAAGCCATGATGGATGGAGAAACGATCACTGAAGAGGAAGCCAGTGCGCCTGGCTGGATCGACGCAATCCGACGCCGAGCACAGTCTTCAACTACTACCACCGGCAAGCCAGCTGGCACCCGCATTGGCGCCCGGCGAACCGGAGCTGTGACGAGGGTTGCAGCCGCCAGCCGACTCCCCCCACTCCCAACGGATCACCACCGTGTCATCGTCCGCCCCCGAGGTGGCCTGGATGTACGTAGGTGCAACAAATTTAAGTTCTTGCAAGCTTCACTACTCGCTGCACGACTCCCGCCAATAGTGGCATAGGAAGATATTGTTTGCACTAACGACACACAGATTATCTTTGTGATCACCACGCCGAACCTACAAACGGCCGAAGCGTACGGCAAAGTGCGAGGAATTGTTCTCATGGAGCGAGAACATCCAGTATCCGCTTACGTAGTGGCGTCTGGCACCACCAGCCGAAGCGTAGTCCGAGGGGTCGACGCTGACCTCCCAGACTCAGAGCGGCGACGCCTGTTCGTCTCATCACATAACCCCACGTTAATGGGGGTACGACGAATGACGGGTACAACCACCATCATCCTTCTCTTCGATGGACCTAAAGTCCCCAACTACGTGTGCTGTGGCATGCTCCTGCTGCGTTGCACGCTCTACAAGCGACAGATCGACACCTGTCGCAACTTCGGCCGCATCGGGCATCGACAAGACTTCTGCCCTACCCCATCTGAGAAAGTCTGTGAACACTGTGGTATCAAACCCACCGGACATGACAATAAATGTGTGACACCCGAGTGCGCGTTGTGCGGCCAGGCCCACATTACGGGCAACCGCACATGCCCAAATCGCTATCCCTTACGTCGTTCGACGTCAACGCCGCCGAAGCCGCCGGCGTAAAAACAACCAACAGACCCAATGAGATTCGGCCACGCAACAGCCGAAGCCGACGCCCAAGCAACCATCCCCGACTTCACCGACGAAGCACCTGCCTACCACCACGAAGAACCTGACTGCAACGTCTAATTGGGCCGATGGAGTCACCGCTAAAAGCGAGACTCGTGGATACGCGCGGTCAGGTAACTTGTCACAGCATGAAAACGATGAGATTCGTGAGCTCAAACGTGAGCTAGCGTTTCTGCGCAAAGAAAACGAAGAATTCAAAGCACTCATTAGAAACATGCAGCATCCGAGTGAACGCGCTGTCGATGGTGGTGATAATGTATTTATTTATTTATTTACATGAAATTTTCTGCGGAGAAGCTCCGAGTAGTCGGAGATGCTTGGCTTGCGGTGGGGGGGGGGGGGGGGGCCCTTAGTCCAGGGCTCCACTTGCAGCACCCGCTCTGCGGGCCCGGTTGATCAGACTCAACTGATCTTCCAGGTTCTTGCTGGTCTCCTCCCATCGCTCCTCTGTGGGATTTTGTACTGGTTGTAAGGCTGTAATGGCCTGACACTCCCACGTGACGTGGTACAGAGTGGCTTTAGCTGAACCCCATGGGCAGAGAGGAGAGTATACCGAGGGGTGCATTTTACTCAGGTTGTGCAAATTTGGAAACGTGCCGATTTGAATTTGCCTCCAGCTGACCGATTCCTCTTTATTTAGTGTTCCGTGTGGTAGCGAGTAAGCTTTCCTAAGTCCTCTGTAATGGTCTAGGATGGCCGAATAGTCGCATGAGACCGGAACGAGTTCCTCAGGGGCGGAGTTGGAAGGTGCTCGGCTCACATATCGAGACGCCGACGCCCGCCGCTCCGGCCGTTGAACGCGCTTCCACTAACTCGTCGAACGATAATCACGCTGCGAAGCGTCGCGCGGCCGATGATCCCCCGGACGAGCCCGTTACTATGTCTGATTTCATGGAGGCACTTGCCCGCCTACGCAAAGACTTGCAGCAGACCACGTTCCCGATATGACCCCACACACCCTCCAGCTCACCGAACTTCACGCGCGGTTACAAATACTAGAAGAGCACGCGGCGGTTCGTGCGACAACCCCTATGCAGTAAACATGGCTAACACAAGCAATCTTGTAGTTTGGCAGTTGATTTGCTTCAGCTTTCCCAAGCGGAAGGCTGCCTTACAACAATTCATTCAATCTAGTGCCAATCGGCCTGCCGTAACTCTATTACAAGAAACGCTGACCGCCGAGCCCGTTTTGCGTACCTATCACACCGAAGCGGACCATCGAGCGGGGACGCGTGGAATAGCGACGCTCATCTCCAAAATGTACGCATATATTCGCCGTGAGCTCCGCCCCGATCTCAATGACGAACACATTATGATAGAGTTAATTCAAAACTCAATGCTTAAACAGTCAGTCTTCATTCTCAACGTATTAGTACACCCAAAAACAAAGAAACTACATTTCAGGGCCTCTTTCAGCGAGCGAGCAAATTTGCAGCAGACCATATGTTTATAATCGCTGGAGACCTTAATCCCACGCATCCCTACTTTCGGTACCACGGCTCTTCCCGTAAGGGAAATGCCCTGGTAGCGCAAATGCACGCATATAGACTCACTCTCTTAACCGATCCCATTTTCGCCACACGGGTAGGTAACTCGGTTACGCGTGATAGCACCCCGGACCTTACTATGGTTAGGTGCGCGGGACAACCCACGTGGACTAACCTGGGTGAGAATCTGGGAAGTTACCATTATAGTATAGACTATCATAAACGTATTCACAGACAAACTGCGCCAGTTTCGCATAACAGACTGAGATCGCTTTCGAGAGCTTAGGAAACGTGACGACACTCAGTACGAAACCCTATCAGAACTTCGTGCACAAATAAAAGAGGATGTTTCAAGTTCGACTAAAGACGTTGAAAGCAAACTGGAGGTCGAGCGCATGGATAGCCGGCTAGCTCACCTACTCGAAGCTAAGAAATCACTACACGCAAAATGGCGCACGCAAAAGCTCAATCGCAACCTTCGTAAAAAGATAGCGGACCTTAATCGTCCAATTGAGGAACATTGCCGTAACCTAGAGCGTCAGCAATGGGATGAAGTGTGTAACTCAATTGATGGTCAAATTCAAAACGGGGCCAAATGAAACCTTTTGAAACACCTACTAGGTGACAAACCGTCGAAAGCGTCTCAGCAATTCATGATAGACAGACTAATACACAGACTCAAAGTCTCGGGTAAGACCGACACTCAAATCACCAACGAGCTAGCTACGCGTTACCTATGTACCGAACCCAGCTCCCCATCCGATTACCCGCCTGCCCCGGATGTTACGGAGGAGGATCCCTTTGCATTCCCCTTCACTTGCGCCGAGGTTCGGGCTGTCATCTCCGAACTCAACTGCCGCTCAGCCCCTGGCCCGGATAGCATAAAAAATAAGCTTCTCAAAAATTTTGCCGAGGAGGACATAAAAGTTTTCACCGAGCACATTAACACAATGTGGGAGGCTGGCAACGTTCTGCCTGAATGGCGTGAGACAACCGTCAAACTTATCCCTAAGCCGGGTAAACCGTTAGCGCTAAGTTCACTTCTTCCCATCTCGCTCACATCCTGCGTGGGTAAGGTGGCCGAACACGTAATAATCAATCGAGTCACAAAATTTGTTGGGGAGCGCCAGATTCTACCGATCAACCAAATTGGCTTTCGTTCGTCCCTCTCCACGCAAGATGTTATGCTGATGCTCATCTACGAGCTCATGGATAAGATCACAGGGACACTAGAGCCATTCTAGCGCTCGACCTCGAGAAGGGATTCGACCGCGTCAAGCACTCTCATATCCTCGACTTGATTCGCGAAGCAGGATTAGGTACGCGTTTCTACAACTATGTTAGATCGTTCTTGCGCGACAGGACGGCTACAATCCAACTCGGCTCGATGGGCTCGAAGAATTTCAACCTGGGGCCAAGGGGCACACCCCAAGGAGCCGTGATCTCTCCGTTCCTGTTCAACCTCTCCATGCGTGCTCTGTCGCAACAACTCTCACACATTGACGGCATCAGTCACACCTTCTACGCAGACGACTTTACCGCCAGCTGTACTAGCAGCAGTGGGACGGCCATATCGAGGAGCGACTGCAAGACGCGGTAAACATGACACAAATATTCTCACGGCAGGCCGGTCTTTCGCTATCAGCAGAGAAATCAGAATTGCTTCTATACCGCCCGAAACACAAGGCGCGCAGAGACTCATACGCGGGGATCATTGTCCGGACGGCAGATGGTACAACCATCCCCATGGTGGACCAAGTTTGCATACTAGGCATGGTAATTAAGGCCAACGGCCATAATGACGTCAGTATTTCTCATATTTCCAGGAAGGCCGAAGCAATGGCTTAATTAATTACCACACTTGCTGACAGGCGTGGTGGACTATCTGAGGAGAATCTCCGCAGACTGTTTCACGCTTTCCTCATGAGCCACATCAACTATGTGGCTCCCGCACACCTGTGGCAACAAGGAGACATACGCCGTCTCGACGTGATCATCCGCCGGTCCGTTAAACAGGTGCTCGGGTTGCCTGGCAACACCAGTATGGTCAAGCTCAATGAGCTAGGCATTCATAACACATTCAACGAAATCGTAGAAGCTCAAAAAGTATCTCAAATTGTAAGCTGTCTTCCACTGCAGCTGGGTGACGGTTACTAGCCCACCTCGGGCTCAAATCTCCCGTATCCCAAGAATGTCCGCAGCAGCTCCACGAAGCCCTGCGCGCAAAATTAACGGTGTCCCCGATAACCCGTAACATGCATCCCACACATAACGTTGAGACGTCAGGCCCGGGCGCGAGCCCTACTCTGTACCGCAGCCGCTATGGAGGATAACGTGGCCTTCGTAGGCGCAGCGAAGTACAGCTCTACGGACCACTTGGTCTCGGTGGTTGCAACACTCAAAGGCGAACACTTGTCGTCTATGATTTTATTGTATTCAAACGCTGGTCGCGCCGAGCAGGGCGCTGTGGCACTAGTTCTCGCTGCCACCGGTCGCACCGCCATTTACACGGATTCGCGCGGAGCCGCACGGGCCTTCATGACTGGCTCAGTTTGTCGGAAAGCCGCGTGCTTTCTCTCTGCTGCCAATTGGTCACGCAAAAAGCACATAATCTGGTTTCCGGCACACGTTGGCTGACGTGTACACAGAACCATCCTTAATGCCAACGAGTTGGCTCACTCCCGGGCGCGAGGTCTCACATTGCACGCCGGGGACAACCTCTCGAAGGCAGAGGACGTCACTTGTTTCTTCAGAGGCCCATTGCGAACTTTTGTTTAATTTGCAAACACTACCAAATGGAGCGGCGGAAATACCCACTCCCTCACCCACACTCATCAAGACCTTTGTCCATAACTCTACGACTCTTACAGACGAAGGCGTATGCATCGCCCCTAACTTGCTCTAAAAACATAGATGGCATAGATCCGGGGTGCCCGCGCTTAGGTCATCCCATATGTACTCTCCAACACATGCTGTAGCAATGCCGTGCGTTGCGCGAGAGCAGCGAGTCTCCCTCTACGGAGGCAGACTGGACCTGTCTCCTCACAAGCCACGACAAAGTAGACCAGTTTCGGGCCATCCAGAGGGCCCACGACATAGCCGTGGAGTTTAACCTCCCCGTCTTGTCGTGGGAGTGGCCCACCGGTGTTGCCCCCTAAGGGGGATTGAGCGCCGCCTCCGGATATTAATAAAGTTCTCTGCCTGCCTGCCTGCCCGCCTGCCTGCCTGCCTGCATGCCTGCCTGCCTGCCTGCCTGCCTGCCTGCCTGCCTGCTGCCTGCCTGCCTGCCTGCCTGCCTGCCTGCCTGCCTGCCTGCCTGCCTGCCTGCCTGCCTGTGGTAGCCTACTACATCCCTGGAATTTAAAATTGCGGTGGCCTTCCTGGAGATTACTCCTGTGGCAACGGCCCGGGTGGCAGCCCTGGAGCCAGTAAATATGTCTGGATGCAAAAGGTCTGTCATTGCCAAAGCTATCGGTACCTTCTCTGCTACGGGGCAGACGCTTTCCTCGTGGAAGCTGAGTTGAGTACGCGACCGGAATAATTAACAAGAACAGCCGCAAAGCGATCGGGGCGGCCATACTGCGCCGCATCGATGAAAGCTACACTGCCCGTGGACCTAGCCACAAAATCAAGGGGAGATTCGGCCCGTGCCTTCCGATGGCCAACATTGTATTGTGGATGAATGTTACACGGAAAGGGTGCTACCTTGTACGTGCTCTTCATTGTTTCTGATAAGAAGATCTTCTGTTCCTCCCCTGCCGTATAGTGATATTACGGTACTGCAGGAGACGCTGCCCAGCTTTTGTGGAGGAGAGCCACGACACCTGAGCTAATGTTTGTGCCTCGGTCACCTCCGAGAGGGTGCTGTGCAGGCCCAGAGTCTTGAACCAATTCGTACCGGTGCTTATGGGGAGGCCTAGTACTATTTTGATGCTTTCATACGCATTAAAGTGTCGAGTTTATCCTCCTCTCGGTTAGACCAATTTAGTGAGGATGCCACGTAATTATTGTGGCTCATGAGGAATGCGTGAAAGAGCCGAATGAGATTGCTCTCCCTCAGCCCTCCCTAGCATGTTGAAACCCTCTATACTAGTCTAATCACTATCTCAGTTTCGAAGGTAATGCGAGCTCACCCCTGCCAATTTCTGCCGTTGAATTCACGAAGGAAGTCTAGCACTCTCGGAATCGACTGCCCATAGCGCGTGGTTATTGTGACTGCACCTGATCAAGCGATGACTCGTGCCGTCTTCCGGGTCGAACTGGTCGATATAGAAGCACATCCGATTTAGAGGATGAGAGCTGAAGCCCTGTACCCTGCAGTACACTTTCTGTGATAGACAAAGTCGATTTGAGCACCTCCTCTACCTCAGAACCCGAACCGCTCATGCACCAGACTACAATATCATCGGCGTATAAGGCGTGGTTAGTATTGGCTGCAGTGGAGACGCGCTCCTTGAGGCCTTTCATGGTTATGTTGAAGAAGAAGGGCGAAATTACCGCTGCCTGCAGCGTGCCCCTCGCACCCAGGGTGAAGGCCTCCGATTTTATTCCGCCAATATTTGGGTGGCTTTGAGGTCCCTGAGGAAGGAGCGTACATAGGCGTGGAACTTGAGGCTTAACCCCATGCGCTCTACCTCCTTCAGTATGAACTGATATGAAATAGTGTCAAAGGTCTTGGCGAGATGAAGGGCCAGTATTCTTGGAATGTCTCACGTGTGTCTGTCGATAATTTGCCTCTTAATTAGCAGAATCATATCCTGAGAAGAGAAACCAGGCCGGAAGCCTACCTTGTTGTACGGAAAGAGCTTTTTATCCTCAATATACTGGGATACTCTGTTGTGTGCCGCATGCTCCAATACCTTCTCTACGCAAGATGTGAGGGAAACGGGACGTAGGTTCTCGATGGCAAGTACCTTGCTCGTCTTGAGAATGAGCACTGCCGAGGTGGTCCGCCAGGCCTCAGAAACGTGACCTTCTGGCCAGAAGGTGTTGACCTCCCCGGTTAACTTATAAATGGACCTACGGACGAGATTGTGGAGCAACCTGTTTGTGACGCCATCTGGACCAGAGGCTGAGCGGCTGTTAAACGCACGATGCACCTCTTCGATCTCGAAGTTCGTAAAGGCCGGGTCGATTTTTTCAAGCGACATTTTCTGGTAGGCCGTGTTGGGAACTGAGGGTCCGTGACCATCTCCAAAGAACAGTCGACCATACCTTTAACTAGGTTCATTCCTTAACAGTGGCTTTTGGATAACCTCAGGCTGCGTGAGGTGCGCTAATGTCACCGATAGCTCCGAGCGGTGACTTGCCTGCAAGGGTAACCACCTTGCCTTTACAACCACTGAGGAGAACGCCTGCTTGTGCTTGCAAGGGCTGCGGTAAACATTCAGTACAAATATGCTGCACTTACGCCAATTAATTGGAATAATTTCAACCAGCTGAGCCCCCAAAGTAGAGTTGCCGAGCGCAAGCATGTGCTCTAAAAACGCACATTTGTTCGAAACCAAGACAGCCAGACCACGTTGCCTTTCCTCCCTAAACGTGACACATAAATAGCCGCGCAAGGCACCCGCCGTGTGAATGGTTTCTTGTAAATTAATCACATGTGGCTGATATGCCAATGAAGCGATGTACTGCAGGAGGGAGCCCTTACACTTCCTGAACCCCGCGCAGTTCCACTGCCATATGACGAACTCAGTTGCGTTGGGGCCATGTATGTTCCTGCCTGGAGCAGGTCCGCTTTCGATCGTGCCAACTTTACATGCTACGAGGTCAAAGCGTTCCACCTGCCATGCTACCGCCTTTTGTAAATCTTTGGTAACTCCCAAGACGTCCAAGTCGGAAGCCGCTGCTACCCCCCTTTCCGTACCTGTCCTTCTCTAAGCCGGCCGCGTCTCTACTGACGAATACCGCGCCGGGGCCTGTGCTGTATTCTTGAGAGTGTCAAACTGGACCCTCATCTTCTGAAGCTGCACTTTTAAGCTAGCATTCTCTCGAAGTAAGAACGCAATCCTAGGGCCTTTCTTTTGCTGTCACAGTGCCACATGCGTTACCTGTGATTGCTGCTGCGGCGGGCTTGGCTTGACACGATCTGCCCAGGTCTTGGGAGCCTCTTGAAAGCGTAGCCTAGAGTAGGAGCATCCCTTGGAGTGGGAGCGTCCCTTGAAGTGGAAGCCCTTCTTGGAGTGGACGCACTTCTTTGAGCGAGAGCATGTCTTGAATGGCTGCGACTCTTCTCAACAGCTGGAGAGGGAGAGCGCACCCTCGAGGTTGGTGCCACGCTTGAGTCCCGTGATGTCACACCCTCTTGGCACTGCCTGCGTTTCTTGACGCCCTTTCTATGCCGTTTTCGTTACCTTACCAAGTAGGGGACTTGGATTCGATGCTGACAGGTTTTGTCGGTCATTATATGCGCCATTATATGGTCGAAATATGACCCGAATATGGCTCCTTGGCAATCGGGGAAGCCTCGATGTGGCTGCAAGACGCCGAACGACGCCGTGCGTGGTGGCTGTGCGGTGGCCAGCCATTCCTTACGCTTGTCCTTGCCTAAAGCGGTCTGCCTCCCAGGCGCTTTAATGTCTTCTTGGGAAATAGCTTCCCCGTCCACCACTATCTCCTACGACATAATGCTGTACCGTCGGCACGGGCGGGTGGCTGGCTGAAAAAAAGTTTTAAAAAGGGCGAGAAATGGGCCTACCAGGTCAAGAATGGGATCGGTATAATCCTCTCGATGAGATATGTTAAAGGGTGTACCATTCCGGAACATTGAAGCAATGCTTTGACAGAAATCATTCGAAGGTGACAGAGACGCCGCAGCGTCTCTCGCCGACGCAAGAGCTCAGCCCTACGCACGTGCGTGCCGAGCAGAAGAAATGTCGATAGAAACTCGCGTCACCATATATTCTTGCCATCTGATGAGATGAGGAGGGACCGTGTTAGGTGACCGCTTGGCAGCGCCTAAAATTGGCATGCTTGTCACTCGCTTTGAAGTGGGTTTGATGCTGGTCGCACTAATCGACATTACATATAGTGATTCGTCCCTCTGTTCTATTTTTAGCATAAAATTGTCAGTAAGATAATCAAGAACTACGCGTTGATGAAAAAAACACCATATTCGTCACGTTGATGACATTGCTTCTTTGAAGAACTGCGATGAACGAAGTTCCCGGATCTCTCTTCCACGTTTTTGCCTTTAATAACATCGTTCTTTTCACTTGCAAAATCATAACAAGCATACTACGGCGTCGCTTTTCAAAGTCGAAAACGCGGAAAGTAGACCAACAAATTTCCACTGGTAATAATTCGCGTCTGAATAGTTGAGCAGTTTCATGACTCCCATCGGCGTTGTTGCTTTCCTGTATAGTATTTTTGGGAAAATATAGTGATTTTCTCAGCCTGATTCCAGGCGATATATCGCGGCAGTTATGCAGGGATTTGTTTCAATTGATGAACTTTTTATACAAATTTTATGCCAGTGACGCATTGGTGGTTTTAGTGAACGAACTCTAGGCGAAGGTGGCAAACCTTTTCCCTAGCATTAACGACGCTCTTCGTACTGATTACAAAAAACTTGTAATTAACCTCTCAACTATTTTCTTCAATGCAGCTGTTCGTATACAAAAAATTTAGTTCATGGCATTTGATTGCATCCTAATTTAAAGACAATCATCAAAAGGGAGTCTTGAGATAGATATCCAATCGGACCACGCCCAGTCATCTGAAAACGTGAGATCTCTGTTTCTAATGGGTGGAACTACACGAGACATCAAAGTGACTGAGTTTCAATCAAGGCAAGCCGAAGTACAATCTGAACAGGAAAATCTGCAAGAAAAGTGAAATACATAAGTAGGCAGTTTATTCTTTGTGCGAAATGTGTTGCGTTAGTGTTTTCTCAGCTGCAAGCAGATGCAAAGTACTATTTCGCCTCACTCGGAGAATTCATGCTGCAGTGGCTGCTCTTCATTTTAATGCTATAACAGATAAACAGGGTACTATAATGGCATTTTTTGCACCCAGATCAAAATAAACAGAATATCTCTAAACATTGCACGCAAGGGCAAGGCAGTTCGCTGGTGTAAACGAGAAATTTAGCACTCCACACGAATTGTATATTCAATTTGCCGATCGGGAATCAATAATGATACCGAGTTCAAGAAGCTATAATTTATGCTGTTCGAACTATAACTCTGCCATAACAGATTGTCGTTTCTTGTTTATACACTGTTGACATGGATAATTAAAATTTCAGCGTCAATACTTTTTCACTGTACAAAGCCCTGCCATGCAAACAAATCCGGCAACCTGGAACAATAAAAAGTATAGCATTAGTGGCGAACGCCACCAACAGCATTTATTTCCAGTTTGCGGAAACAACAGTTTAGTTTTACTTTTATTGACGCCATAACATAATTATTTCATTAAAAATGGTTTCGTTGGAATCAAACATAGCGGCAATTTACACTTGCAAATTCCGCTCCATGGCAGGATAATGTTCTCGCAAATCAGTCGACTCGCCACAGTTTAGAAAGAAAGTAGCCTGCCCGCTATGGGCGTGCTGTTTACTCATTTTAACCTGACGACTGCCCACCGGAGGGTACATGTTCAATGTGCAGAATAAACATTGTTTCATGTGTCTTTGACATGAGTCACCAGAAATGGTAAAAAAAAGCATTAACAATAATAATTGTAAACATGCACCCCCACCTCAATGAACTGACACATAACAGCGCGTACTTGACAGCAACATTACAGAGCTTTATTTGTGATGACAGAAGTATCAGCGTAGATACCACAACAAACAAAATTGTTCAAGCCTGCTCTGAGGCAGTACGTTAACAATATTTTCTATAACATGATGTAGAACTGCGATGATTTGAGCGCTTATTTCTCTTTTTCCGATCTCGAATGTCGACGTCTAATTGACAAAAAATCACATTATATTTACAGAGTGAATAATGACGATTGGGGCGAAGTGCCCTCAGCCCATCCGTGCTTCCGTCTATTCGTTCGCTCTTGCTTCCGTGCGTCCCCGTGACCATCCATACGTCCATCCATGCGTCCGCCCGTCTGTCTGTACATCTGTGCGTGAGTCCGTTTGTTTGTCCGTTCATTCGTCCGTCCGTGCGTCTATCTAGTGAACACTCCCAGTACCACCATCTCGCCTCTCACTTCCCCTGTGGCATATACCCGCTCTACAGTGGGTGGGTGGCGCCGGTGGCTACCTACTACTACTCAATACATCGGAGAATGCACAGACCCGCGCCCTAAGGAGCTTAGCCCCTAATATATTATAGCCAGATACTGAAAGCAAATAGGAAATATGAGAAACGCTCGCTTTCAAGTATTTATTTATTGTAAAAACAGCGTGCGCACACAAGGGTTCATGAAGGTAAAAAAAGAGGAACTGCGTATATTTGTATTAGAAAAAAATGTTTTCTGCCCTAGTGTTGAGTCTACGAATGTGTAGTGTTTGTGCATGAAACAAAATTTATTAGCTGAAATTACACTTTGCGTGTATGGTTCTTGGTAGGAAGGTATTATTTATTTATTTATTTATTTATTTTTCTATTTATTTATTTGTTTATTTATTTATCTCTTTATTCATGTATTTATATTTTTTATTTTTTTACTGTCACCAAAATTTCTAGAGCCCTCCACTATGGCGCCTACGGGACGTTAAACATGACATATAAATCACTCAAAGTACTTTATTTAGCTAGTTTTTTTTTTGTTTAATAAAAATGGTTTAATGTATCAAGTAGCGCAAGTTCGGATTTTCTTGTACACAGTAAAGACGTTTACACCCAAAAGGGTGTAATTGGGCTTGTCCCATGGTGTTGCAGCCATAGGTTGTTAACTCCGCAAGTTTCAAAAAGGGTGCTTTCCCATGCACTCTTCAAAAATGTGTGCACGTAAAAAACTGTAGGGTATTACATAAACACGCTTAAAAAGCGGGTCCTTTAACGTCCTTCACAATTTGAACACACACTGAGCAGAGGGCGAGAAGGGTGCGCGAGGGTGTTGATTGCCCATGGCAGGGGCGTCAGTATTTTTTTGCCGTTCAGAAATAGATAACAGCATCCACTGATTACACAGTATTTGAAGGAAGTATTCCTAATTGGCGATGGTGCCCCAGCTGTCGAGTCTCATTCAATCGTGTGGGCAGAAATATATACACCTGAACATATATAACTTCACAGTATATCCATAATACACGTTACAGAAAACTAAGCTTTGCTGGCCTTATATATTGTATTCACTTTTATTAAGCAACAAAATTCATTTAGTAGTCAGCGCCGTTCCTGTATACCTTTTCTGCCACCCAATTTTGTCACCAGACGTGTAACGTGCTCACGTATACGAACACCAGAGACGCGACACCTCAAATGTTTAATTATATTTCTATGACTCACTTTATTGATAATTGTTTGAAACATAAAATTACAGTTCTTTCAGTATATACTCCTTCGAGTACACAGTTAGAGACTAGAAATGAAATACACGCAAATGTATACTCATATTTCTTTGAAATATCTACAACCAAAGTGGTTTCAGTTGATTACTTCTTCATGTACACAATCGGTGACTAGAAATGAAGTACAAGCAAATGTATACTGATAATTCTTTCAAATATATACAATTACCGTGATTTCACACTATACGCCTTCATGTACCCAATCAGTTCCGAAAAATGATGTAGACAAAAATTTATACTGATCATTCTTTCAAATCCATATAATCACAGTGGTTTCAGCTTTGCATTTTAACATGTATAACAATCGGTTACAATAAATGATGTACACGCACACATATACAAGTTTTTCCACATATAACATCAGCAAATGGTGAAAAAACCACTACAATAATCAGAAACAAAATAAGCTGAAACCAAACATGAAATTGAGTCAGGACACACAAAAAACAAAAAAGAGCTAGTGCATAAATATGGCTAATGACACAGCTGGGTCATTACACGCCAAACGTTTGTCATTTAAGCCGCCATGTCAAATCTATTAAAAAATTGTGCTGCATTGAAAACAGTGAACTTCTAGAATACTTAGGAGAGAAAAGTTTGGTCACGTGGCTGCTTTCTGAGCTTTTTTGAATGCTGTCTGGGTTTGTTTCTGTAAATTTCATTTTAAATGTGTTGCTGCTTCTTTTTATACCAAACTCGGTCTACAGGTTGAGTAATTGCGCCTGTGTAAGGTAGTTGAAGCTCAGTAATATTAACAAATGTTTCTGCCAAATACGCTTCCCAGAATTTAGCCAAATCGTGTTATGCTTGAATTCTTTTCTCTTTCAATACGGCCCTTTGTACGATTATTTTAGCAGTAATTGCTAACTTCACAAAAGGTATACATTGAGAAAAAATATTTCAGCCCTCTCAAGCTCCATAAAATTACAATAACAAAAACACGAATATCGCCAAATTGCCAATTTTTTTCATAATGAGACACAATTTGCACCATCTGGTGGTCCAACGAAAAATCGCATTTATACCTAAATTGAAAGCAAAGAAAAAGTTCTTTTCCTATCACTCATACTATAACTACAATTCTTGTTTAAGGAAGAAAATAATTTCTGAAGTTCACCATTGGCCACCTCTCTATCAGCCACATGACAGCTAGTGCCTTGAAGTTTCTCTTTGCCATCAATGAGAAAGTTGAAACATTTTCTTTCATAAAATTCTTATAACATTTTTCATATAAACAGAACTTTCATTGCTTTCAATATAGATATAACGATGATTTTTAATTGGACCACCACATGGTGCGATTGCGTCTCAATAAGGACAAAAATAACGACGTTGTCAAATTTGTGATACTTTCTCGCAGATTTTAGCAGCTTGATAGGTCTAAAGACATTTCTTCTTCAAAGTAAACCTTCTTTCGTGTAAGTATTCACTTGTCAGATGTGCAAAGTGCAGTATTACACTACAAAAATTGCAAACATAACACTATTTGGCTTGATACTTGGAAGCGTACGTGGCAGAAAAATTGCACTAATTTGCACTGTGCTTCCAATGCCTTACACAAGCGTAATTACTTATCATGTAGACCGAATTTCGTATAGAAAGAAGGAGCGATATTTTAAAATAAAATTCCGGGAAGTGTACACGGGAGCCATGTAACCACAATTTTTCGTCTCTGAAATATTCTAGCAGTTTACTGTTTTCAACGCAATAAATCAGCACAATTTTTTAAATGTATTTGAAAAGATTGCAGAATGGCTGGGACATTTGGCATACAATGGCCTCGCTAGAAGTCAGCAAAATAACTTACACAAATAACAATATTTAATCATCTACCTCGACCACACTAGACAAAGTTGTTCACGCACTGTGATACTCCAATTTTCAGCGTCATACTGCCTGATCAACTTCGTTGACAAAATTAGGCTGAAAAAGCCGCTCTAGCACGGTATAGTTGAAAAGGATTTGTGGGCGTAGACAATGTTGAAAACCAAAACATTAATTCATAGGTGCTGTCACTCCTTCTTCGGCATTACTGAAGCGGAAGACTTTTAGGTCATCCACTTGGAGGCTTAGGAACTGTGTTTGCTCTAGGCAGGGGCCGGAGCAGATTACGCAAGGTGTCAGCGGCAGCCTCTCGTCCTCTGATGAGGACAAATATAATTTCTCACGAAGTTAGGCTCGTACTGTTCTGGCAGCACCTTATGTGAAGAATGTGTAGAGTCTATTCTCTAAAATTGTGTGTAATTGAGATTACACTGAACTCGAAGCATACAACCGATTTTTTTCATTAATTTCGTATGATCCAGAAAAGATAGTTTTCCAGCCTAGAGCAACTTTTCGAATTGAGATGAAGTGTAATGCAACAGCTTAAAAATGCAATAACGGAAGCCTGAACTTACCTAAAAATCTAACTCCTAATAGGGTAATAAGCCAGTGTAAAATCATTTTTAGTACAACGTTCAGAACATGTAGCATTAATCAAAACGCGTAAACAACTTACGTCTTCATGTAGAAACAGTGAAGAAACGGCTGCTTTCTCTTTTACATTGTAACAGATGATCTTGGGCTACAGCAACAGTAAAGGGGTCTGCAAGAAAGAATTAAAAATTTATTGGCTTTAATCACGCCTCTAACAATTCAAGGGATTGTGACAATTCTGACTCCCTCCATAGGGGCATCAAAAATGAACAATTTTCTTGTTTTTTCTACCCTCACAAGAAGCTCCCTCCGTGGCATCTAATCCAAAGTTGACACCGTGCTTCCTCCTTGCCTGCTTTATAGACCTAGGGCTGCAGCCGTGTATTTTATGCACAGGAATGCGTCAATAATAAATCAACCATATTAATACATTGTATTTTTATCAAAGATGGGATACGTCGTCCAGTTTTTAGGGAGTTACGGGCCGGCAATTGGCACTGGCTAGCACGTAGGACAGCGTTACTTTTTTTTGATAAATGTCTTCAAAGTTTCCTTACAGAAAAAGCACCCAACATATTTCGACAACCAAGCCCATTCTCTGAGTGTAATCAGGGGCTCACCATTAGTGGTTATTGACCATGGGATTTACAAGCGTAACTCTTGGCTAAATACTCAGTTAAACACAACATGGAAGAACCAGCACTCGAACGACACCAACGCGCGCAGACGCCGTCTACGTAGCATCAGCCATGGCTTATGCTAGAGCTACCACACATAGCTTTCTCAGCCTTGTATACTCTCTCGATTGTGTTATAACGCCGAACGTCATCGCAGATGTAAGCAAAGCACGTATACAGCAAACAGAAAAGAGGGAAAACAACGCGCGGCGATGGCCGCAACAACGCGCCTTCGGAAGTGTGCTAGAGCTTTCCCCGTCGCCGGCCACGCGTGTCCTAAATAATCTAAAAAACCACCGCGGGCGTTTTAGCAGCATCGCGCCATATCGGCACCTCGAACTATACCATCTTTGGGCAAAAAAAAGGATGGTATACAGTGCACCTCTGTACACAAATATTTTCTTTTTATTTCTTTTTTTAATAACACTTCCACCTGCAGAAGTACGTTGCACACTCCAGTATTCATACAAATGTTATTACGCTGTAGCGTAAGGCGCATCTTGATACGTTATCAAGCACTTTTAGCAATGCAGAGACAATGTGCGATCAGCAACTAATTGTCCTTGATAAGTGAGCACCTCACTGATTGTATAAGTGATGCAGGCGCTCACGCAATAGTTTGGGCTCGTTAAGTGACACCTTTAAATGAGCATCTACAACAGCCCCGTAAACGCGTGCTCTTCGAAATGGCCGGCAGCCTACTTCCGCAGAGCTGCTGCAGATGCCCGGCTAGCACTTAGTAATAGTCCGTCGCTCCATGAATATTTCTTGATCCGAGTGTCACAACGAACACGGAGCCATGCGCCACCACCACCGAACATGCGCATGTTCGCTCGAACTCACAGCGACCAAGACCCCAGATAAACAAACGCATTGGAAAGATGGATGCGAAAGAGAGAAGGAGGAAGCACTGGCGGCGTCACCGAAGCTGTGGACGCAACTCTTGCCCTGTCTACCCGGCCATTGCCGGGGCAAACCTAGCCAGGGTGAGGGGGAAACCCGCCAAGACGGCGCGGAAAACCAAATGCTATTGCGGATACGGCGGCGGCTTCGACACGGAAGGCAATCGTATTTCGCTTCAAGGTCGACTCCTTGTAAATGGCCACTCTCTCTCCAACCAGCTGCGCACAGGCGCAGGTTAATTGGCAGCCTCGCGTTCTTCGAGTACTTTCACAAAATGTGACTGCAGTCGGCGAACAATAGTTAAGCAAGACTTACGGAAAACAAAGTGCACCCTGGAACGGCCAAAAACAATGAATATTTTGTCCTCGGTGGGACTAGAGAGAGAGCATCGCTTCCCTGTTTTTTTCCTTCAGAGGAATTTCTTTTCGCATCGTTTGTGTCTGGCAATTCCGTATATAGTGCCACAAACAATGAAAACGTAGTCGAAGCTGGAACAAATCAATACATGGCCGCGGATGTTTAGAAGGGCTGTTACGCACTACGAAACATGCCGAGGTTGTTACCAAACTTCTTGCTGACCCCATTATCAGCACATAAATATATATGGTAACCCAATGAGCTAACCAAGCATGTGTATCAAAGGCAAGGCACGTTCTTGTTAAATGTTTTTAATATAAAGCACAGTTGTGCATAAGCGCAGTTACAACATTGCGTGTGAGTTGGTCATTACCCACGTCTTCGAACGTAGCAGCGCGTCAGCTAACTTCATCAGGTGCCACAGCAAGTTCGTAAGCAATGATGAGGTACGGGGATGTACAGCTGCTTTTCAAGTAATGAATAGCCCGTCTACAGTGCGTTCACCACTGCCATTGCTTAAGCCGTCCTCCATGAAGACTCTCCGTCTGAATAACAGCTGTGGTACGTTAAACTATAAAGCAGTAACCCCTCCCCCCCAAAAAAAATTCGAGGGCTCACGGGCTGATACACACGCACACACATGCACAGGAGCACACACAACACGCATACACACGTATACGGCCGCACACACATCCAAGCGTAAGCGCACACATGCATGGGCGTATACATGTGTAAAGGTACACTTAACACAAGCACGGACTCTCACATACACGGGCACGCACACATGCACGAGTTTACACACAAGCCCGCTTACACACAAACACATGCACAGGCTCATGCACGCAATCACACACGCACACACACACACTCAGGCGAACATTATGTGTGGTTGTATATAACCCATAGGAAACATTTAGCTTTTAACTAATGCTAAGGAAAGCTTTCGTAACACGAATTGCAGTTGATTGTAATTACAGAACGAACGCAATTCGCTTGTGCTCGTATTCTGCTGTCTTCGGAGAGTACCTTCACACATGCTAAGTCAAATAGGCTGTCATTTAATGCAAGGTCCACATATTCGTACAGTCGCAACGCTGCTCGGCCGCTAGTTCCAAAGTCGCGGGCTTGATACCGGCCATGGCACTCGCATTAGGACAGAGGCGAAGTGGTAGAAGTCAGTGCACTGTGTGATATCTGCGAACGTTAAAATCTCTGGAGCTCTGCACTAATGCGTCCCTGATAGTCACATCGTTGTTTACGGCGTCCCTCATAATTACATCGTGGTTTCGGGGCTTAAAACCCCAGATATTATACTTCTGTGTTATTCTTTTCTGCATATTCCATCTGGTCTATCATCACCTACACCCTTCTCAGACACAAAAGCACCCTTAAAGCCAATTTTAGGGTGCTATCGAAGCAAGCACCCGAACAAAGGGGTGCTTTTTTAAAAATCGACCATTTATGGGTGTTAAAGGGTGAGGCAAAGAGATCTTTAACATGAAAGCACCCTTTTGGGTGTAAAACGTTTAATGTTTAGAGGTACAGAAATCTTGTTAGATTTAAGAAAATAAATCAATTCGTACATACGTATGCCGTTCATTTCAAAACTGTGGGTGCCACTATCGCCAATACGAGCTCCAAAAAAGCTGCTAGCAGCTTTCGGTTCCAATCTGAGCATAATATTATCAATATCACCAGCACACTCAGAAATATATAGCCTAAGCCAACCCTTCACACTTTGACGCACGCACCGCAACAACACCTCAACACAAAATTTACTTTTCTGACATCTCTGATTTACTTGCTTTCTTTCATGACGAAGCTTGATAGGAACTTTCCCTACAGTTGTAATATGTAAATGGTAAAAAAATAGCTAAACTGTCTGAAAACGTACGTTCAAGCGATGTTTATGCATTACCTTTGAAAACTTGCGAGCTTCTGCTATTGTAAAACCACATGCCCAAGTGTATCGTTCAACGTCTATTGAACTGTAAGCTCGATTGTATAAAATCCCCTACCTTCATTCATTTTCTACACCCCACAAATAAAAGTATAAACAGCGATAATTGCTCTGAACGAACCGGTGGAACAGGTCGGGTTACTGCTATTATTAAAAGTTATGAGAAAGGGCTTATGCGCACGAAACATTCATTCATTCTTTTATTCTTTCTTTCTTTCTTCATTCTTTCTTTCTTTCTTTCTTCTTTTCTTTCTTTCTTTTTTCTTTCTTCGTTTCTATCTTTTGTTTATTATTTCTTTCAATTTGCAGAAATAGGAGCAAGAGCTAAAGGCGATTTGGCCTGATGGAGGCTCTTACTCTTTTGGGCATTCGGCTTGCATACAAATAATTTTGATGCATGTAAAACAATAAAGCATCAGCATGTACATATCCAAATGCTAATGGAGAAAATACACTTTCACATGATGGAAAATACCACTAGGCAACAAAAAGTTTACAGCCACTTTATGAACCGTACAATAAAACACTTCCTGTAAAATAACAGAGCATGCTAACACTTCATGAAACAAAACATATCATGTAAAACACTTCATAAAAAACACATCATTCAAACAGTTAAAGAATATGTACCCCAATCCATTAGACAATGACGATTGAAACAGAAATAATAAAAACAGTGAAAAAGGCATGTTTAAACAAAGTATAATTTTGTCATTGAAAAGTTATCGTAGAATCTAAAAGAAAGTTTTTTACATATAGTTTGAAAGAGGGTGCGTAAAAGTCTATGTCCTTACTCACAATGTTTATAGCCACGGTACTGATACTTTTACGGGCGAACCTCTTTATGACGGCACCCGTTCGTCCCTCGTAGCCATTGTAGTATGTAACAAGTATAACATTTCGACCTCCAAGGTCGTGCTGGTGAGAGATTTCTTCTATGCGTTGTTGAACAAAAAAATAAGTGCTCAATGTACATGCCAATGGCTGCTAATGAGGAAGGAGAGACAAGAACATTTGGCTTTTTGTTAACGCGCACGCTGCGATTCCCATTAGCAGCCGTTGGCATGTACATTGAGCACTATCTGACAAGAAAGGGTTGCTACGTTATATTCGTCGCTGGGTGTAAACTCCTTAGTTTTAGAAAGTTTTAGCGAGCGTTGAGCCGCAGTGCCATGAATACAATGAACTAATATATACCATGAATGAACTCAAGGTGGTTAAAGGTGGGAAGTAGATACGAACCGCAAGCCGTAAGAAAGGGAAAGCCGAATTTTCCTGTTTCTCATTTCCCATTAGCAGCAATTGGCATGTAAATTGAGCACTATCTGACAGGAAAAGCTTTCTACGTTATACTCGCTGGGCGTAACCTCCTTGGTTTTAGAAATGTTTAGCGAGCGTTGGGCCGCAGTGCCATGAATACAGTGAAGTAGTATATACCATGAACTCGAGGTGGTTAAAGGTGGGAAGTAGACCCGAAGTGCAAGCCGTAAAAAAGTGTGCGTGTGCCACCTCTCGCTTAGTGCTTGGAATGTCCGCTGGATGGCGGTGCTTCTATATGGGGAATATGTGATGATAAGATGCGTTATGGTGGTACTTTGAGTGTTGAATAGATGAACGAACGGCCACACAGACAGATGCATGGATGGATGCATGAACGGACGCAGGAGCGGATGCATGGACGAACGCAGGGACGGAAGCACGAACAGATGCACGCACGGACAGGCGGATGGACGCATGAACGGTCACACAGACGGACGGATGAATGGACGGAAGCAAGAATGAATGGACGGACGAATGCTTCGCCCCACTCTCCATCATTCACTCGGTGGGTTTGCTGCCAATTTTTTTAATATTCATTTTTTTGTTTCATTCAGTCACGTGCACTTCGATGTATTTTCTTTATAACGGTGATATAACGGTTTAGGCGAGATAAACTGTACCAAGTGATAATATTTAAAGTCATATATGTGCTGCCTTTTCAATAGGCTTGGCTTCGCCATGGTGGTTCAGTGTCTAAGGCACTTGGCTGCTGACCCGCAGGTCGTGGGATCGAATCTCGGCGGTGGCAGCTACATTTCCATTATAGGCGGAAATGTTGTTGGCCCGTGTGCTAAGATTTAGGAGCACGTTGAAGAACCCCAGGTGGTCGAAATTTCCGGAGCCCTTCACTACGGCGTGTCTGATAATCATATGGTGGTTTTGGGACGTTAAACCCCACATATCAATCAATCACTCTTCAATAGACTTGCAGTTGGGAATGTGTGCCTGCGTTTTCATTATCTTTTGGAGTTCCTGTTTCGTACGGCACCCTACATTTAACATTCACAATTACACATCTAGCACCATTTCTACTCCCATATACAGTTGTAGATTGCAGTACCTAGGCAGCCGTCGTCAAGCATTAAGCTAAAATTGCAAAATGCACCACCATCAACCATGCTCTCGTACGATTCGAATGGAGAAGCCAATTTGGTGTGTCCAACGTATGGTGCACGTTTAATGCGCGAATACTTACGGCTACAAGCAGGTCAATTACTCAAGATTAACAAAAAAGCCTGCTTGCTGTAACACTGCAAGCCTCAGGTATTTATCTGGATACATGAAGGCGAGCAGAGGGTATCATTCTTTTTTCATTGTTTGTCTCTGTTTTCTTTACGTCCGCTTCCTTGTTTCGCTTTGAACGCCCAATATGTGAGGCGGACAATGCTCCGCTGACCATAAAGAACACGCAAAGAATTGTGTTAGCACCCCCGAGCTAATGCAAGCAGCTTCACGGCGTAATCGTTGCAAAGCTGTGCTGAAGCAGAATCACCACGTACCTCGCTATTCCGCTTCTACTAAAACAGCGTGAAGGCATTCGAGGTTTATTTCTCGTCGTGCGAGTGTTTTAAATGAGAGTTGGAGAGAACGAATCCAGAAGTACCGCAGGAGGCCTATATTTCGCAATCTGTATGTTTTAACAATTGTGTTGTTTTTTTTCTGTTTTCTTTTTTCTGCGTTTATTCTACAAAAAAATAGCTCTTCCTTCGGTACGATCATTTTTATGTTCTCTGTTTATGGGAATCTCTCTCTCTCTCTCTCAATCTCTAACACCCAAACACAAGTTCTCCCCCTCTTTCTGTTTTCTAGTATTGTGCCCTATTTTCTGGCTTGTTTTTGTACTACATACCACTACGGTTGGTTTGTTCAAGCTGCACTGCTGGGCACATTTGTGTCCGCTCTAATTCACCCAACGGCCATCGTGCTGCGCTCAGCAAGCGCCACGCTAGCGAGTCGGTGAGTAATGGCCCTGTTCTTGGCGGCAATGAGGTGATTCATTTTTTCGTGTGATGCACTGCGGTTCCTTGTCTCAGCATGCGAGTTGAGTGGAGTGTAGGATAGAAGCTTCACAATATGAGCACGAAAGCGAAAAGTCTGCATTCTTTGAGAATATGAGAAACAGAATGAAGGTTTATACAGTGGAACCTAAAGAGAATGTGAAAAAAAAATTCGGAGCTAGTGAATACAGAATTGACACCGAGACAAGACCGAAAAGTGTGTGAAAAACCGTGAGGGCTAAAATTCATATGAATGAGAACTAAGAGCACACGCTTCGGGCGAGCAAAATTGTTGGCGTGACCGATTATGCCTCGTTCCATACGTGGACACTTTCGGTGCACGCTAATGAAAACGGCAGCTTGTGTCTTCGAAAAGAAAGGGACAATCAGTGTACTGTCTAATGTGCCACAATATAATTTATGTTCTCACACTCACGTCATGATATGCATGACTATTTGCATTCTTGCCATACAGAAGGCACTTTTAGCGTGTCTATCTACATATCTATACATTTATCTCTTTTTATCAATAGTTGCTTACATCTGCGTGCGCTTGTGATCACCCCCTTAACGAGGGGCAAACAAAAATTGGTAAGGAAGGGTACAATGCTATAATTTTGGCGAATATTTCTATACTCAGTGGCGATGACAACGAATAGTGTGGATATGTTGTCCCGTTCGTCATTCAGCCTTCTCGCCATGCAGACCCGCGTCGCACATATCCGTGTACAACTGGTGGGTATGCACCAAGCGTATGCGGGTATGTTCCGCAACTGATTGGCAATTTATACGTATCCTGGATTGCCGAGAACACATATTGGTAACTTTAACGCGAAAGCGTTAACAAAAAGCTAGCATCGGCCGCGTTGACCTGGCAAATGCAAATAATAAATGCCAGAGTAACATTGATAATCAAGCCCCATCATTCTGCATGGCAATCAAGTATTCTGCCACAGAAACGCGTCAGGTCTCAAAACTGCTTTTCGAATAGACCCTAATGCTTGTGATAACGCCATTTGTGGTTAAGACGCAGACATACATACATACATATTTACATACATACATACATACATACATACATACATACATACATACATACATACATACATACATACATACATACATACATACATACATACATACATACATACATACATACATACATACATACATACATACATACATACATACATACATACATACATACATACATACATAGATAGATAGATAGATAGATAGATAGATAGATAGATAGATAGATAGATAGATAGATAGATAGATAGATAGATAGATAGATAGATAGATAGATAGATAGATAGATAGATAGATAGATAGATAGATAGATAGATAGATAGATAGATAGATTGATAGATAGATAGATAGATAGATAGATAGATAGACCGCGCAACTTTTCTTCTCAACTGTTCAAATCAAAGTTATAAGACACGTAGCTGAATCGACTTGCCTCATCAGTAAATTGACACTGGCGCGTGAGACCCTAAATTTCCTGAACTTGCTGAGTTGCCCTGTCTTGCCTCGTAGTGTCCCCAGAAAAATTTATTGATTCATTTCTATTTATTTTTAATTTAGACATACAGCAGGTCCTCCTAGGAGTTATGAAAGAGCACATACAGGAAATACACACAGGCGATAAAAAATATTACATTCTATAGCTTTGCATCACTAGGAAAGTAAAAAAAAATATCCATCAATGTAAAGAGAGATATGACAGTTTGACACGTGTTACATTTTTGATTAAGGAACAGCATTACAGTTAATAAAACGATTTTTATATAAGTGTCTTATATCAAGACAATTACTTTCTGGTGTATCATGAATCCAGCGAGGCGACTTTCTCTGCTTCTGCAGACACAGATATATCTTTAGGTGGTTGCAAGGTCTTTCAATATGATCTTTCTTATGCAAACGCACCAAACTTGAGGCTGTCACTCATCTGGATATATAGTACCGAGTTTAAACATGTAACTAATTGCAATATCTTCGATTGCGTAGAGTCATACATGCTTGAAGGCTGCGTGCTTCATTATAGGACGGTTCTGCATGAGCTGCAGTATTCCATATTTCCGCAATGACCCTCCGCTCCCAGCCGCAAAAAAAAAAAAATACGTGAGCGGCTGAACTTAACAGCGACAAGTTAGGCAAGCGAAACCGAGCTACGACAAAATATCTGAGCTTGCGGTGAAGATTTTTATGGGGCACAATACTATAGCGTAAGTAATGTGACTGTTTATAGGCTCTGTTTCCGCACAGAATACTATCCTATATTTTTTCAAATACGTTACGTTTATACAGGGCAACATCGCTTGAAGCTTTGAACAACAGACGCAACATTGCTACCTAAGTCTGATGAGGCTTCTCAGTATCACAGTATGAAATACTGTCTACAGTTCTTTCGTGATAAACTCGAGAGCGAGAGAGTAAAAGGAGAAGAAAACACTGCTCTCCTTAAAGCGAAGCCTTGCTGTCAATAAACTTGCATGCTAACTAACGTTTTCGAGAAATGCAGACTTCGTGCCTGAAAACCAAGGCTGTCAGAGGCGGGATGTTTTCATGGAGTAGGTGTACAAACGGGAAAGCCATGAATGAGGAAGGAAGCAGGTCGTTGGTTGGAACCAATTGAACACGGAGAATGCCATTGGAATTGAATAAGTGCTCTGTAACTCATTGTGAGACAATTTGAGTTAGAACGGCTGAAAGTTACACAGTCTGGAAGATAGTACTCGTGAGAAGGTAAAGTAAGCAGTGAAAACATGAACAAAAGAAGAAAGTGACGAGAGATTCGATTCTTCTTGCAGCTTTGTTTGCATGCTGTACTTTTTATACGAAAAAAACAGCAGCTCAAGTGCGAAAATATCCATCTGAATACTCATGACGAGGAGCGTTGGCAGAATTTTTGGGGGGGAGGGCAGTTTTCTGAGTTTTCATGGGAGCCGGACAAGCAGATGTGGCCAGGGGCCATTTTCCGCTTTACATGTATGGGCGAAAAAAAAATATCGTCGACGGCATGAGGCCTATGTGCTACGCCAGTGCTCACGCCGAACTGATTTAGAAGACGTGAGATACCAGCCATTGTAGCATTTTGTGAGATATCCTGGTACCAACCACCTAACTCGTCTTATTAACCATTGCATGAATTAAACATGCTCGGTTAGTAGGCTCTAGTTTTATATGTCTGCGGCCATTCCATTGCCAAATTCTTACGTAGTCCTATGTTGCACGTGGAGAACTACAAGTCCATTCGGCCAACATGCTTTCATCACCGTGTGGACAGAATAAAAAGTTTCAATTAAGCTATCCAGGTGCTGCAACTCTGTGAGTAAGTAATCAGGCATTTCCCGAATGCGTGAAACCGTGATGCTACCACGGAGATCCGAAGAATGTCTAAATCTGGGAAAACTTTCGCTTAGAAGGTCTTCTTTAGCACTGGGTGAGAGACGGAGCGTATAAGAAAGACAGAACAACCCAATTTTGATATGTGCGCCTCGTTACGCGGTGCCTACCATGCCTAAATAATTGTTAGCGATATTGCAGTATCGTAGTCACTGAGGCAAAACACCACTGTGTTCTGGTAGAGAGCTTGGCAGAATCTGCGGAAGGCGTGATTAAGGAACCTGCCATTAAGGTGATGGTGAATGCAAATCTAAGCATCGAGCAGCTTTTGAAACTGGCTGCACATTACACCTGATCGCTTTACTACACATTACGCAACTCACCATAAATAATCTGCATTGATGATTAGTGTTCACGATGGTCCACAAGGTGAACACAGGACATTATAAAACTGGCATTTGTGGTGGAGGGCACAGGCTAAAACAGAGATGAATTGAACGACCACAAATATCGATGAAAAGTTCTTAAATTTCATACGTGAATGATGCCCTGCCAAAAGATATGTTCATAGACCAGTCACGAATGGACAATTATGTGAACAAAAGCAAAAATATTCATGGTGAATTTCATCATCTGTGATGCCTAAATTAGGTCCAAGAAAGGATAAAAAAGCAGATAGATAGATAGATAGATAGATAGATAGATAGATAGATAGATAGATAGATAGATAGATAGATAGATAGATAGATAGATAGATAGATAGATAGATAGATAGATAGATAGATAGATAGATAGATAGATAGATAGGTAGGTAGGTAGATAGATAGATAGATAGATAGATAGATAGATAGATAGATAGATAGATAGATAGATAGATAGATAGATAGATAGATAGATAGATAGATAGATAGGTAGATAGATAGATAGATAGATAGATAGATAGATAGATAGATAGATAGATAGATAGATAGATAGATAGATAGATAGATAGATAGATAGATAGATAGATAGATAGATAGATAGATAGATAGATAGATAGATAGATAGATAGATAGATAGATAGATAGATAGATAGATAGATAGATAGATATAGATAGATACTCAATGTGACTGTAGCACGCAAAGAAATGCTTCACATTTAGGATTCTTCAAACGTTCAGCGGCTCACATGCATCTAGTGTTATGATTGATGGTTTGGGCAAAAAAGTAAGGGTTCACAATAGCGATAAAGATCAAGAAGAATTTTAAGTATTATGGCTCATTGAGCGAATATTGGGGTTGTACGTATAGAAGAAGCTACTTATTTACACAGGCCGAATTAGTGTCGCACAAAGTTTTGGGAAACATTGCGAGAGACAGAAAGCTCCACTTTGGCTACGACTCTGAACATCAGCGTGCGGTATATAGTGTGATATCTTCCATTATACTCTGTTTCAGAATTTTTTTTCAGCAATGTAGAGGCAACAGGCCCTTCAGCCAATAGCAATGGTGCCTAGCTCCTCCACATCTATTCATTCGCGCCGCGTCATCTGCTCACCGTATTCACGGCGTCTTCTCACCAAATTGTAGCTTTAATGACTAGTTTATTATCTTGAAAAACGCAGTAATGCTAATTAAACAAGGAACTACACTGGTGAATTGAAGAAGCTTGAATTTGTTCCTCTGCTGAAAATTCATCGGTAGAATTTCATGCCGGCGAATAACTTCACTTTGTGGCTGTTTTTCTCCGACGCTGTTCTTGGATATCATATGTCTGTTTCTCTGTCCACGCGTTCCTTCGCGTCGCTCATTGAAATGCTTCTTTTCTTTTTTTTTTGTTTCCAACGAAGGAGGAACCGACGTGGACGGAATGCTGTGCAAGGTTGCATGTCCAATACTTCTAGATGCAGCGTTCTTGGTCTAACGACGCTGTCAGAACAATGCTTCGGCACTTTAGTCTTAGCAGGTGCGGCTAAGCAAAGAGCATATCCCACTGATATCGACAGAACGTACCTGATGCTTTATTCCCACAGTGAGATTAAACAAGTCGATGGCCAATTTCACCATTTGTTTACTGCTGTCAGCCCAGCGGGCGTATAGCAAAAGCAAGTCCGGGGTGCACCTCAGGGCATTGTCTAATTCTGCCATAGTGTCAAATCACATAGTGGCGGCATTTCAAGCCAATCAGAGACGTATTAGCAGCTTGATTGGCCCCTTAACATTGATCAATGGCGGAAGCTGACAACTTGGCGAAATTCGAGAATGTCCAGAATAGCACCCCCGGATCAAAGTGGGTGGTCACTTCTGCAAGGGCGCTGCCATGTTGATTCGTAAACACAGCTATCGCTGGTAACCGTCACAAATAAATAAATGCGTACAAAATAAAAGCGGGCAAGAATAAACATACCGTGTATCGATGCGGCGTAAAATCCACCAAAAAATGCCAATTCAAGCCAATCCTTTCAATTTTAGTGCACTTGTGTGTGGGACTACGTTTCGCTGCGCAAGCATGTGGCTTTGGTACACTCCTTAGCTATGGTAGTGCTGAACGAGAGTAGTGAAACAGAGTATAGACAACAATTTCAAGCACCATCCCTGGTGAGAACAGCCACTTGGGACAAGGGTTCAGTACCATGCGCAAAACCTGATGGTAGTCCTGTTACAGTCCAGCATCGTTTTCTCTTTTCAAGTCAGTCGCTCGCTCTTCCCCTGTCAAGGTAAGTTATTTATCAGGCTCCTAACAAACGCTTGCGAGCGGAGTTCGTCGACATAACCGACGGCCTTTCCCGCTGTTGCGTGAATCTAACTCTCACTGGCATCGCCTCTTAACTTTCATTGTGGTAAACAGTGAAAATCTTTCTTATCAGAATGAACAACCACATCGTCAACAAAGTGGCCTTTTTGACTCATAGTATATTGTTTTTTTTAGTTATTGAAGGTACTACCCTCACTTCTTCGGCTAGAGTGACAACGACATGCTTAACTGAAACTCGGTGAAAAGCGGCTGCTTTTGTGCCATCAGACAGGTAAAAGCACAAAAAAATGGCACCGGTGAATTATTAGCTATCAGCATCACAACAAAGAGTAACAATATCCGCTTAGCCAAAAATCACAAGCGAATGCGGACCAAACACCAAATGCACCTTCATTATTCTTGAATTTTGTCGAGCTTGTTTAGTACTTGGCAGTATATATATTTAACCTATAGTGTTTATTACTTGACTTAAACTGGTCTTAACAACTTAAATAAAACGTTCTTTATTCACATAATCAGCCGTTTCCTTCGTGAATGGTTCACGAATTCACGAAAGGCTCCCTCAGTAAAAATCTACCCAAAAGTGCGTTCCCTGAAGTAGATAGCTTTCGCATTCCTTCAACTGATAATGATAACGGATAAATCGGGTAAATATTTACACTCAAAAAAATTTTCAGATATAGTAAGAAGCCCTCTGAAAAAGTCTACATTCCTTAAGTTTCATTCGCAGTGTCCTTTGAACACACGATCGTTTTTTCAAACTAAATTCTGACAAAATACACCGAAATATCCTTCACTGTTAAAGTAATCGATCAGATTAGTTGATATTTTAGTTGCATAATTTGTTGATGCTTACATAACAAACCCATATATTACTTGAAGTTATTCGGGCCTAAAACTTCATGTCTCCAGGATAGAAAAACGCCAGGTCTACGCGAAAGACGCAACACAGTCACAGCGAAAGCTAGAACAGTGCTTCGCAGCCTTATCTAAACATTCCTTGGGTAACTGATATATGCACACTTTCTGCGTACAAATTACGCCATCATTAATCATATTTATGGGTAGTAGGCCGGAATTCTATCCTCCGTCTTTCTTCTGAGAAGCTAGGTATCCGCTTAACATTTGCAGGAAATTTTGTGCCAATTGTTCATGCAGTGGCTGACGATGATGAGCAATTATGCCTGAAAAGCGTATGTGCCTAAGTTAACAAGTTGATACACCCACTTGTCACGCTATTCGCAATGTGTTACGCTTCGTCGTTCCTTTGCTGTTTTAAAACGCTGTGTAACTGATAATACCGCAATTCCTTTTCCGGAAAAAGCTTGCCTAATGCAAGTTTGCGATGAAGTGAAGCCGCGGTCACGTTAAGCTCGCTTAAAACCCACGGCGCGAAGAAATTTCTTGCTCAACCGTGGTTTCGTGCGGACTGGTTGTTGCGTACTGCCACTTGTTTCGCGCAGAGATCGCATCATGTGAGATCGTTACAGCACCTCCTCACAAGATTGACGAAGTGCTCAGGGAAAAGCAACTCTGTAACATTGGCCAAGCTGTCTAGAGAACGGTCATGATGTGGTGGAGAAGAGAGAAACTGACACGTTGTAAGAGAGAGATGACGCTCTCGTAAATAAAAGGGGAATAAGGCCGTGTAATGTTACTGAACACCATTAGAATTAACCAAATATGAGCGGTTACACATAATAGAGATACAGTACGCACGGGCTATTTCCAACTCGGATAAATTTAATTATCCGTTCTCTCCGTGCACTTACGAACATAACAGTGCTTTGAGGTCAATGCACTCAAGCGACGCACAGCATAGCCGGAAAACTAAACATATCGAAGGTGGGGCATCCTTTAAACTACAAAGATTTTTCTTTCCTCGGCAATTTTGTCGCAAACGTTTCAAAGACCAAGCTGCGCCATCACAAAGGCACACTTTGGAGCGAGTCAAAACTTCACGTGCCACCAAGTATTTTCTCCTACCTTTCCTTGTTGTCGGGTTCGTCAGCCCGTCGTGCGCAGTCACCAATCGCTTGTCACCGATTGTCCGCTCACATTATTAACGCGATGGTTGCGGGGAAATAGAACGAGCGACGGTTCTCCCGAAATCTCGAGTTTATTAACACTGTCAATCAACGTACAAGTTTGTCATCGCCACTGTTTATAGCATCCTAAGAAACACGATATACAAAAGGTGGCGGCAATTAGGCCCAAGATGAACAAGAGGCTTCAGGCGCCCCCACAGCTGCGTATGAAAGTGCAAAGACGCTGTTAGTGTCCGTACCGTATCTTTTCGCGTATAACATGTCCCAATGTACAATATGCACTACCAGCTACAAATTGCGGAAAATGAAAACTACATAAAAATACGTCTGTAGTGCTGTTAGCGGGCTTTTTTGCAATATCTGTAAAGTAGGCCCGTGTGCTCAGATTTGGGTGCACTTTAAAAAACCCCAGGTGGTCAAAATTTCTGGAGTCTTCCACTACGGCGTCTCTCATTATAGAGAGTTTTATAGAGAGCGTACGTATTATAGAGAGCGTACGCTGCGTACGTGGCGGCGTTGCGTACGTAAGGACGCCACGTTCTGTGTAGTGCGCATGCGCAGACCGCAACGCGCACGTATCGCATTACGTACGTAGCCGCTACGTACGCACGCATAAGATGCGTGCGTGCGTACGTATGAGGTGATCGCGCCGCTCTCGAACAAGTTCGCGACAGCGCGAACTTCGTTTTGCAAAATGGCGGCATCGAAGGCAAGCACTACAAGCACCGACAGGCTCTGTGGCTTAAAATATGGCCATAGTCTGCCTATAACACTTGGATTGGCTCACAATGGCTGTCAAAAACACGTGCTTCTATTTTGATCTACCAGATGGCACAACACCCTTCACGCTCGTTACGTACGCGGGTACTACAGCGTACTAAAAGCCAATTAGTGGCAAACCACGCCACGTAACGCAAGGCGCTTGCGTGATGCGTACGTAGCACCATTCCGCAGTACTAAAGCTCTCTAATCATATGGTGGTTTTGGGACGGTAAACCCCACAAATCAATCATCATATTTGTAAGGTGGCAAGGGGGAGGAAAATTTAAACAGAAATACGCAGTGAACTTTGCAGCAAAAGCACAGTAATTTTTTCTCAAGTTTTATGTAGAAATACGAAATATGTCGAATAAAACAGTTTTTTTTGCAAGCCATCTCAAGAGAAATGTTTTTATACTCAATTACAAATGAACGTTGATAAACTATACGTACTTTAAAACGTGCAAAGTAAGCCTAAATTCTCGTTAATGTTGGCTGTTACAGTAATAAGCCTATTCAAAAGTATATGTGTTTGCACTAGCTTTACTAAGGAACAACTACAGCAGATTATTCCCGTAGGCACTTACATTCAGTACCACCTGATATGACAGATATTATTTCATGTTCTATATCCTAAACGTCGATATGAATATGAGAAACGCTGTAGTGGAGGGCTCTGAAACCTACGCTGATCTTTAACTTGTGCTGATATCACACAGCTCTGGGCCTTCTACGATTTCCCCTCTACCGGAATGTCCCCACCACGGCCTCTCACTACGAGGAGGCTGACACAATACTAGATGACCCGCTATCTGAGAAAACTCTACAGCTGGGAAGCAGACCTCTTCTTAACGAAAAATTAATTAAAATAACGAGAATATAGCCTATGATAAATGTAGTAACCTTGGTAGGGAATATTTATAACCGCCAATGTGCGCCAGTGAGATCAAGGGTGAAAAATAGCATGTTGAAGGAAGTCTTTTACTGCCTAACAATTCACGTAAACATTTCAGTTTGCTGCAAGTAAGCAAGAAAGCTCTCCTTTCTGTCGATGCGTTTCGCTCACAACAGCAAGTATTGGCGCGAGAGGTGTCG
>NW_023610529.1:0-10195 GCF_013339725.1 Rhipicephalus microplus
CGTAACCTAACCTAACCTAACCTAACATAACCTAACCTAACCTAACGTAACCTAACCTAACTAACCTAACCTAACCTAACCTAACCTAACCTAACCCAACTCAACCCAACCTAACCTAATCTAACCTAACCTAACCTAACCTAACCTAACCTAACCTAACCAAACCTAACCTACCTAACCTAACCTAACCTAACGACGGTTGCAAGCGCTTTCACATTAGATATCGCAGTTCCCCACTTTTAATGGTGAAAAACACTGCATCTCACTAATTGACATTGTTTAATGCGGTTTTACGATGGTTCATATCTTAACCTAACCTAACATTCGCACTTGTATCTAAATACGCTCTATTACACTGTTTTGTTCACAATTAGGATATTTGCATAACCTCACAGTTTTTCACCAACTTATTGCAGTACAGAACGCTGTATCTCGCTAAATGACATTGTTCTTTAAGGTTTCACGATGCTTGCATGCGCTTTAACGAGAATATCACAATATAGCAGTTTCGCACTTGTAACGGTAGAACACGCAGTATTTGGCTTGTTCATGCCGTTTTGTGTGCTTTCACAACATTTCACCTATCGCAGTTTAATACTCGCTATAAAACAACACTATCTCGTTAGATGACGTCGTTTTTGGTAGTTTCACGACGCTACCAGCTTAAACTAACCTAACCTAACCTAACCTTCGCACTTCTATCGTTAGAAAACGTTTTACTCGCAACTTTACAATGTTTTCTACAAGATTACGACGGTTTCATGCGCTTTCACATTAGATATCGTAGTTCCCGACTTGTAATGTTGAAAAACACTACATCTCACTAAGTGACATTGTTTAATGCGGTTTTACGACGGTTGATATATCAACCTAACCTAACATTCGCACTTGTATCTAAAGACGCTCAATTACACTGTTTCGTTCACAATTTATTTATTTATTTAATTAGTACCCACAGCGCCCATACAGGCATTATAGTGGGGGGGGGGTACAGAAAAGAACATGAAAATTGCAGGTTCACATAAGTTCACATAATTGCATTCACATAAGTAAAAAAGAGAAAAGAAGTAGATTTCCAAAATACAAAAACATACACAGTTGCACCGAGCACAGATGCGTCAGAAAAGTCATATGTATTAAAAAAAAAATTGATGAAAATCTCATGATAATTAAAACAAAGTGCAGCATTCGTCTAGCACAAGGGCAAATTAACACAAAACAAAACAACATAGCTTACAACCAAGATACCGTACAGATCATGGCGACTGCCAGGCGCACACACGTAGTCTACAGGGCTTAGCGGTCCAAAGATTCAATCATTTTTATTGCAGAAAAGAACGCATCCGTTGAAGAAATTTCTACAATTGTGGGAGGAAGTCGATTCCACTGACTGATAGTTCTCGGAAAAAAAGAGTTGCTGAAGGACGATGTATTACATTTATATTCTCTTATCTTGTGTTCATGATCTTTGCGGGCTGAAATGTAGTGAGGCCGGCTTATGTATACGTCACAGGGAATTCGAGTATGAGAATAAAATATGCTGTGCAATAGCTTCAGTCGAAACGATGCCCTTCGGTGCTGCAGAGACTTCCATTTTAACTTCAGCTTAGCTTCCGTCGCACTGAATTGTCTGTCGTACATAGGTGCATTAAACACATATCTCGCCGCCATAGACTGAACTTTTTCTAATCTTTCTTTATTTGATGATGTTGCAGGGTCCCACACACAACATGCGTACTCCAGTACTGATCTCACGTATGTTTTGTATAGTACCTCTCGGGTTTGCTGTGGAAAAGCACGTGTGTTTCTTTTTAAGAATCCTAAGCTCCGACAAGCTTTATTTACAGTGTAATCCACATGCCGATTCCATGATAGAGAGGGGCAAAAGAAAACACCTAGGTATTTGTATTCGCGCACCATTTTTACCGGAGAGCTGTTTATTGTGTATTCAAATTCACCTGGGTTTCTTTTTCTGGAAAACCTCATGCATACAGTTTTCTTAAGGTTCAGTTTCATTTCCCATCGCTGGCACCACGCGTATATTGCACATAGGTCGTTTTGGATTACGGAACAGTCAGTTTCAGAGGTAATCTGACGATATAAAATGCAGTCGTCTGCAAATAGCCTAATATGGGATTGTACGTTTTCGTTAATGTCATTTATATATAATAAGAAAAGTAATGGTCCCAGAACTGATCCCTGAGGTACCCCTGACGTAACACTAGTTATTTCAGACTGTTCGCCGTTTACAACTACATATTGTCGCCTCTCATGTAGATATTCAGCAATCCATGCAATAACTTGGTGATTAATATTAAAGCTGGTTAGTTTTTTCAGCAATAAGAAGTGTGATACAGTGTCGAACGCTTTTTGAAAGTCGAAAAACACTACATCTCACTAAGTGACATTGTTTAATGCGGTTTTACGACGGTTGATATATCAACCTAACCTAACATTCGCACTTGTATCTAAAGACGCTCAATTACACTGTTTCGTTCACAATTTATTTATTTATTTAATTAGTACCCACAGCGCCCATACAGGCATTATAGTGGGGGGGGGTACAGAAAAGAACATGAAAATTGCAGGTTCACATAAGTTCACATAATTGCATTCACATAAGTAAAAAAGAGAAAAGAAGTAGATTTCCAAAATACAAAAACATACACAGTTGCACCGAGCACAGATGCGTCAGAAAAGTCATATGTATTAAAAAAAAATTGATGAAAATCTCATGATAATTAAAACAAAGTGCAGCATTCGTCTAGCACAAGGGCAAATTAACACAAAACAAAACAACATAGCTTACAACCAAGATACCGTACAGATCATGGCGACTGCCAGGCGCACACACGTAGTCTACAGGGCTTAGCGGTCCAAAGATTCAATCATTTTTATTGCAGAAAAGAACGCATCCGTTGAAGAAATTTCTACAATTGTGGGAGGAAGTCGATTCCACTGACTGATAGTTCTCGGAAAAAAAGAGTTGCTGAAGGACGATGTATTACATTTATATTCTCTTATCTTGTGTTCATGATCTTTGCGGGCTGAAATGTAGTGAGGCCGGCTTATGTATACGTCACAGGGAATTCGAGTATGAGAATAAAATATGCTGTGCAATAGCTTCAGTCGAAACGATGCCCTTCGGTGCTGCAGAGACTTCCATTTTAACTTCAGCTTAGCTTCCGTCGCACTGAATTGTCTGTCGTACATAGGTGCATTAAACACATATCTCGCCGCCATAGACTGAACTTTTTCTAATCTTTCTTTATTTGATGATGTTGCAGGGTCCCACACACAACATGCGTACTCCAGTACTGATCTCACGTATGTTTTGTATAGTACCTCTCGGGTTTGCTGTGGAAAAGCACGTGTGTTTCTTTTTAAGAATCCTAAGCTCCGACAAGCTTTATTTACAGTGTAATCCACATGCCGATTCCATGATAGAGAGGGGCAAAAGAAAACACCTAGGTATTTGTATTCGCGCACCATTTTTACCGGAGAGCTGTTTATTGTGTATTCAAATTCACCTGGGTTTCTTTTTCTGGAAAACCTCATGCATACAGTTTTCTTAAGGTTCAGTTTCATTTCCCATCGCTGGCACCACGCGTATATTGCACATAGGTCGTTTTGGATTACGGAACAGTCAGTTTCAGAGGTAATCTGACGATATAAAATGCAGTCGTCTGCAAATAGCCTAATATGGGATTGTACGTTTTCGTTAATGTCATTTATATATAATAAGAAAAGTAATGGTCCCAGAACTGATCCCTGAGGTACCCCTGACGTAACACTAGTTATTTCAGACTGTTCGCCGTTTACAACTACATATTGTCGCCTCTCATGTAGATATTCAGCAATCCATGCAATAACTTGGTGATTAATATTAAAGCTGGTTAGTTTTTTCAGCAATAAGAAGTGTGATACAGTGTCGAACGCTTTTTGAAAGTCGAGGAAAATACAGTCGACCGAAAATTTGTCGTCCAGTGCTGCTGCTAAAACATGGGTGAACTCTACCAGTTGTGTGACGCATGATAGCCCCTGCCTAAACTAACCTAACCTAACCTAACCTTCGCACTTCTATCGTTAGAAAACGTTTTACCTCGCAACTTTACAATGTTTTCTACAAGATTACGACGGTTTCATGCGCTTTCACATTAGATATCGTAGTTCCCCACTTGTAATGTTGAAAAACACTACATCTCACTAAGTGACATTGTTTAATGCGGTTTTACGACGGTTGATATATCAACCTAACCTAACATTCGCACTTGTATCTAAAGACGCTCAATTACACTGTTTCGTTCACAATTTATTTATTTATTTAATTAGTACCCACAGCGCCCATACAGGCATTATAGTGGGGGGGGGGTACAGAAAAGAACATGAAAATTGCAGGTTCACATAAGTTCACATAATTGCATTCACATAAGTAAAAAAGAGAAAAGAAGTAGATTTCCAAAATACAAAAACATACACAGTTGCACCGAGCACAGATGTTTCAGAAAAGTCATATGTATTAAAAAAAAATTGATGAAAATCTCATGATAATTAAAACAAAGTGCAGCATTCGTCTAGGACAAGGGCAAATTAACACTAAAACAAAACAACATAGCTTACAACCAAGATACCGTACAGATCATGGCGACTGCCAGGCGCACACACGTAGTCTACAGGGCTTAGCGGTCCAAAGATTCAATCATTTTTATTGCAGAAAAGAACGCATCCGTTGAAGAAATTTCTACAATTGTGGGAGGAAGTCGATTCCACTGACTGATAGTTCTCGGAAAAAAAGAGTTGCTGAAGGACGATGTATTACATTTATATTCTCTTATCTTGTGTTCATGATCTTTGCGGGCTGAAATGTAGTGAGGCCGGCTTATGTATACGTCACAGGGAATTCGAGTATGAGAATAAAATATGCTGTGCAATAGCTTCAGTCGAAACGATGCCCTTCGGTGCTGCAGAGACTTCCATTTTAACTTCAGCTTAGCTTCCGTCGCACTGAATTGTCTGTCGTACATAGGTGCATTAAACACATATCTCGCCGCCATAGACTGAACTTTTTCTAATCTTTCTTTATTTGATAATGTTGCAGGGTCCCACACACAACATGCGTACTCCAGTACTGATCTCACGTATGTTTTGTATAGTACCTCTCGGGTTTGCTGTGGAAAAGCACGTGTGTTTCTTTTTAAGAATCCTAAGCTCCGACAAGCTTTATTTACAGTGTAATCCACATGCCGATTCCATGATAGAGAGGGGCAAAAGAAAACACCTAGGTATTTGTATTCGCGCACCATTTTTACCGGAGAGCTGTTTATTGTGTATTCAAATTCACCTGGGTTTCTTTTTCTGGAAAACCTCATGCATACAGTTTTCTTAAGGTTCAGTTTCATTTCCCATCGCTGGCACCACGCGTATATTGCACATAGGTCGTTTTGGATTACGGAACAGTCAGTTTCAGAGGTAATCTGACGATATAAAATGCAGTCGTCTGCAAATAGCCTAATATGGGATTGTACGTTTTCGTTAATGTCATTTATATATAATAAGAAAAGTAATGGTCCCAGAACTGATCCCTGAGGTACCCCTGACGTAACACTAGTTATTTCAGACTGTTCGCCGTTTACAACTACATATTGTCGCCTCTCATGTAGATATTCAGCAATCCATGCAATAACTTGGTGATTAATATTAAAGCTGGTTAGTTTTTTCAGCAATAAGAAGTGTGATACAGTGTCGAACGCTTTTTGAAAGTCGAGGAAAATACAGTCGACCGAAAATTTGTCGTCCAGTGCTGCTGCTAAAACATGGGTGAACTCTACCAGTTGTGTGACGCATGATAGCCCCTGCCTAAATCCATGCTGGTTAGAGTTGAATAGGGAATTACTATCTATGTGCTTTACAATCGCAGTATATAAAATATGTTCAAGAATTTTACTGCACACAGAAGTGAGTGAGATAGGGCGGTAATTATTCACAGCATTGCGCGGGCCAGATTTATGTATAGGAGCAACAGACGCCATTTTCCAATCAGTTGGGAGAGAACTCTGTTTTAACGATTTTTCAAAAATAACTTTCAAGTACATAGACACTGCATGGGAAGAAGACTTCAACATAAAATTAGGCAAGCAATCAGGACCCACTGCTTTCGCACAATCTAGATCTCTAAGTAGTAATTCAATGCCACGAGCGTCAAGTACTACATCAGGCATGGATGTGGATTCGTGTACCAACAATTTCAAGTCTTTTTGGGGGTCAGTAGCGGCTGAGAACACTGACGTAAAATATAAATTGAACAACTTAGCCTTTTCTGTCGTATCGCTCACGGTAATATCACCGCTGGTCAAAGCGGGAATTGAAATGTTGTCTTTCTTGTTTCGTTTGATATACCTCCAAAGTTCTTTCGGGTTTTGCGTTATTTTACGTTCAATTGTTTTAAAGTAGGCTACTTTCATTTCGACTGTAGCATTATTTACTTCACGCGTTGCCAGCTTCAGTTTGCAAGAGTTCTCTTCCGAGGGATTTCTTTTAAATGAACGGTAAATTCTCTGCCTACGCTTGACCAAAACGTCGAGTTGTCTACAAAACCATGGTTTACTTTTATTACGCCTTCTAGTTAGCACCCATGTCGGAACAAATCGGTTTCTCAGCTCTAGAATCTTGTCTTTAAACAAATTCCACAGCTCTTCTACTGAATAATCATCGGCAAGTGTTTCGAAAACAATGAAATATGCCTCCAATGCAGTGTTGATTCCTTGGACATTAGCCTTCGCGTAATTGTACATGCACCGACTTCTTTCACTGTAAGCACTCGTATGTTTCATATTTATCTCACTTAGCACAACCTCGTGGTCACTTATCCCTGGTAATACTTCAGTGTTTTCTACCATTTCTGGCATATTTGTGAAAAATAGATCAAGGATATGACCTCCTCGAGTTGGTTTCAACACTGTCTGTGTTAAAGACAAGAGGTTCATGAAATCAGCCATTTCAGATTTAAAACTAAGAGAACTTCCAGAAGCTATTGGTTGCTCATTCCAGTCGAGATCAGGCAGGTTAAAATCCCCACCTACAACGACGTAATCAGAGGCGATTTTTGTAGCTGTAGCAGTGAATTCACTAAATTCCTTAGTTGAACCAGTTGGCGGTCGATAAAAAGAGCAGACTGATAGTGATTTGCCATTCGAGAGCTTAAGTTGACACCAAACAGCTTCACTCGTATCGTCTGTAGTGCTTATGCCTATAGACGGAATGCGCTGATCTACCAAGATAAATACACCACCTCCATGATAGTTCCTGTCTTTCCTGTAACAAGTAAAGTTATCTGGAAATACCTCGGTGTTTGCCACGTCTTCATTCAGCCATGATTCAGTACCGATAACTACACTTGGTTTGGTCATGCGCACTAAGTCATCGAATATGTCAACTTTATTTTTAATGCTCCTACAGTTTACTAACAAAAAAGAAAGTGAAGAGCATAAGAACTTAGTCGGTCACTTGCACTGCACAACCTTGCCTGAGGTATCATCGTAAGTGTACCTGATGCCGTCCATGTGAAGGGTATCGTGTTTTAGCTGTACTCGTGCGTCCCCGCTTCTATTTTCTCTAGCAAACTGCCACAAAATTCGCCTTTTCTTTCGCACTGGTTCAGAAAAGTCTTCCGACATACCGATACCTGTATTTTTCAAATTCTTGGCCTTTCCTAAAATCAGGTGCTTTTCTTTCAATGACCCGAACCTTGCGATCACGGGCCGCGTTTTTCCCTCTCGAAATTTCCCGAGCCAATGAGCTTTTTCTATCGTTTCGGGGTTAACTTGTAATTTTGTCGAGCATACTTCTTTCACAAGCGATTCAGATTGTGACCAAGATTCGCGGACACTTGTATCAGGTATGCCGTAGAATACCAAGTTATGCTGTCTACTACGATTTTCAAGATCATCAATCTTATTTTGAAGCAACTGTATCACCCCGTGCTGGGTATTACAGCGCGCAGTACACTCAGTGATAGCGGCTTCTAATTTTGACAGCACTGACATTTTTCCTTCCATTGACGACACTCGTTCACTCAAGTCATTTATAGCAGCCTTATGTTCCGCTTGGTTCGCTTCAATGGTATTAAGCTTTCGAACAATCGCGTTTTGCCCATCCAAAATTTTCTGTAGCGTCGCATCAACGACAGGGCCAGGATTCGTTTCGATATCCCCGCAGAGAATTAATAACAAAAAATAAAAGCAAAAACGACGCAGCAGCAAAATCCGACGCTTTGAGTGGTTTCCAGCATCGGAATGCACGCGCACACAGTTATACAACATATAACTGTGTGCGCAATTACGATATTTGCTTGACCTCACAGTTTCTCACCAACTTATTACAGTAAAGAACGCTGTATCTCGCTAAATGACATCGTTCTTTAAGGTTTCACGATACTTGCATGCGCTTTACCGAGAATGTCACAACATAGCAGTTTCGCACTTGTAACGGTACAACACGCAGTATTTGGCTTGTTCATGCCGTTTTGTGTGCTTTCACAACATTTTACCTATTGCAGTTTCGTACTCGCAATAAAACAACACTATCTCGTCAGATGACGTCGTTTTTGGTGGTTTCACGACGCTACGTAGCTTAAACTAACATAACTCAACCTAACATAACCTTCGCACTTCTATCGTTAGAAAACGTTTTACTCGCTACTTTACAATTGCTTTCTACAACATTACGACGGTTTCATGCGCTTTCACATTAGATATCGTAGTTCCCGACTTGTAATGTTGAAAAACACTACATCTCACTAAGTGACATTGTTTAATGCGGTTTTACGACGGTTGATATCTCAACCTAACCTAACATTCGCACTTGTATCTAAATACGCTCAATTACACTGTTTCGTTCACAATTACGATATTTGCTTGACCTCACAGTTTCTCACCAACTTATTACAGTACAGAACGCTGTATCTCGCTAAATGACATCGTTCTTTAAGGTTTCACGATACTTGCATGCGCTTTAACCGAGAATATCACAATAACGAGTTCGCACTTGTAACGGACACAGACGCAGTATCTGGCTAGTTCATGCCATTTTGTGTGCTTTCCCAATTATTCACCTATCGCAGTTTTCGTACTCGCAATAAAACAACACTATCTCGTTAGATGACATCGTTTTTGGTGGTTTCACGACGCTACCTAGCTCAAAATAACCGAACCCTTCGCCACTTCTATCGGTTAGAACACGTATTATTCGCTACTTTACAATGTTTTTCTACAGATTACGACGGTTTTATGCGCTTTCACATTAGATATCGCAGTTCCCGCCTTGTAATGGTGAAAAACACAGATCTCACTAAGTGACATTGTTTATTGCGGTTTTAGCGCCGTTCATATCTAACTAACCTAACCTTACCTAACCCACATAACCTAACTAACCTAACAAACTTACCTGACATCCCTAACCTAACCTAACCTAACCTAACCAAACCTAACCTAACCCAACTAACGTAACCTAACCTACGTAACCTAACCTAACCTAACCTAACCTAACCTAACGACGTTTGCAAGCGCTTTCACATTAGATATCGCAGTTCCCGACTTGTAATGGTGAAAAACACTGCATCTCACTAAGTGACATTGTTTAATGCGGTTTTACGACGGTTCATATCTTAACCTAACCTAACATTTGCACTGTATTAAAAAACGATCTATTACACTGTTTCGTTCACAATTAGGATAGTTTGCATAACCTCACAGTTTTTCACCAACTTATTGCAGTACAGAACGCTGTATCTCGCTAAATGACATCGTTCTTTAAGGTTTCACGATGCTTGCATGCGCTTTTAACGAGAATATCAGAACATAGCAGTTTCGCACTTGTAACGGTACAACACGCAGTATTTGGCTTGTTCATGCCGTTTTGTGTGCTTTCACAACATTTCACCTATCGCAGTTTCGTACTCGCAATAAAACCAACACTATCTCGTTAGATGACGTTGTTTTTGGTAGTTTCACGACGCACCTAGCTTAAACTAACATAACTCAACCTAACATAACCTTCGCACTTCTATCGTTAGAAAAACGTTTTACTCGCTACTTTACATTGCTTTCTACAACAGTACGACGGTTTCAAGCGCTTTAACATTAGATATCACAGTTCCCAACTTGTAAAGGTGAAAAACACGCATCTCACTAAGTGACAT
>NW_023610535.1:0-44200 GCF_013339725.1 Rhipicephalus microplus
TTTACAAGCCACAGAAGACTTGGAGCAAACGTGCATGGTATAATTGAAGTGTCCTTAGCAGTATTGATGCATGGCTGCCTCCAACTCAGACTAAAACAGTAACGGATTGGAAAATAACGGCATATAAGCACTTGTACCTAAGCCACCTGTGAAAGTGTCTTACGCTAGCATAAAATCTCAACGTTAGATCAGTGCGCAGACCTCAAGATTGCGGAGCGTTTTCTCGAGCATTGCGTAGGAAAGCCAGACCACTGCACTGTGCTGCAGAGGGTGTCCCACTATAGCGGTCCTCTTCTTCACTTGCGCAGTTGAGGTATGAGTAAAAAAACGAAACGTAATTTATTATTGCGACGGAGTCAAAAAAAAGGCGGCACGCCAACAGTAAATCAATGATAGAAAATGTAACTGGTTTCATTATTTCTTCATGTTCGACGCATAATTGTAAGTGATGCTGTTAGTTTGGGTTGCAACTGCAGAGCGCATGATGCACGCAGAAAGGCGGCCTCATGTAAGCGATTTGACTGCTTCCGCTCTGTATATTGCGTAGGCACTTCTAGAATATTCCGAATCCCAGTGTCATGCGTCATCCTTCTGCTTTATTTGTCTGAATCTTTTCATTCTTTTCTGTCCTCCATCATAAGGCGGGCGGAGATCACGCCGATAAGACGGCGATGAACGATATCTTGACGTAAAGGCGAGATCAGCTCTTCCTGCAACGACGCATGCGTTAATACCGAAGCATCACCTTCAAGGAGTTACAAGCGGGTGGTTTGTCTCCATTTTTCACTCGCTGCTCGTCATGCTACGCATTTTGCAGCCGGCAGATCTTGCAGCGCCATGGAATGGTGTATGCAGCGATGTTCAGCCGAGAGGTGCGCGATTTGCAGTACGCTCGAGTTGCGTTTTGCCTTTTTGTGTGTGAAATTCAGCTGGACGTATTGAACTATATGCACAAGGAATCTCGTCACTGGAATTTCATCGAGGACCACTTGGAGCTTTGTACTCGGCATCAAATCGGTGAGCTCCATATTGTGACATGCCAGCAGGGGATGATGGTGTGTTTACCGAACATCCCTCACAATATTTTTAGCTTAGTTCAACTGAGTTTAGCTTATTTTAAGAAACCCACCCGTGTAACTTTAGTGGATAGTTTCCTTTAACTTGCCCCTACTTCAGGTCGATATTTCAGGGGACATGCAGAGACAGGTAGGCTCAGCTTGATAAGCTATAGTGAACTAGAATGTAGTATATTCTAGTTCACTCTACTTTGATTCGATATGTGGGGTTTAACGTCCCAATACCACCATATGATTATGAGAGACGCCGTAGTGGAGGGCTCCGGAAATATTGACCACCTGGGGTTCTTTAACGTGCACCAAAATCTGAGCACGCGGGCCTACAACATTTCCGCCTCCATCGGAAATACAGGCGCCACAGCCGGGATTTGAATCCGCGACCTACGGGTCAGCAGCCGAGTACCTTAGCCACTAGACCACCACGGTGGGGCAGTTCACTATAGTTTGGCAGCTAAGACAATCAGCTTTTTGTGTTCTCTGAATTATTTCACATGACCAACTGCAATGCCCATAAAACCACCACTGTTATTTCGCGCCATTCTTTTCTGGTTGTCATACGTGCTTTTTGCGGGCCGTGACACGTGGCCTGGTTCGGTTTGCCGGCTTGTTGAAGACTGCCGTGCGAATGTCAAGCGGTTATAGCTCGTCATGTCTGCACAACACGTTGTGTCGTACGCCTGCTATAGAGAGAGCACATGTGGGTTAGCCCTGTTACCGTTCATTTGTGTTTTCAGTGCTTTGTCGTGCTAACTTTTGCCCTGTTTTCTGTCTTTTTTTTTACAGCGACTTGACTCGTCGAGCAGCCATGGCTTCGCGCTGGAGCGTTACTACTGAGTATGCGTTTATTTATGCTTGAATTTTCACCGTCTAACAAGTTTTACTTTCGCTCCAGGAGTGCTGAATGGCGTACGTGCCCACGCGCCCCGCGCTAGTCCGTCGTATCTTCCTCACTGTCTATAGACTGTAACTAGAAGCTTCGTCATGTACACATGCCGTAGACAGTCACCTACTGCGCATGTCACAGCTTGTGTGTCTGTCCTATATAAACAGTGGTTTACCAGACAATACACGCTTTTCAGACACTGTTTACGCTCGTTGACATGGTGTCAGAAGTAGTGGGCAATGCGCTCCGCTTGCCCTTTCGTTAAAGTGCACCACCGTCTACCTCATGGCCCAAGTAGAGCCCAGCAGACAAAAAAGTATGGCATCGACGCTGCTTCTACCACCAATGCCACTCAACACTACTGGTAACGTCTTTCACAATTGAAGGACATAGAAAAGTGAGTTTGCACTCTATTTTACGGCGACCAGATTGAAGCAACAGAATAAAAAGTTCAGGCGGCAACTTTTCTTGTAATCATTGGTGAAGAAGGAAGGCGAGCGTACTAAACCTTTAAGTTTGAAGATGAGGATGAGAAGCAAATTGTAGACAAGCTTATCGAAAATTTTGAAGCTCACTACAAACCAGTGACGAATCTAACGTTCAACGAATTTCGTTTTGGCTCCTGGGACTAGTGAGAGGGCAAGAGTTTCAACGAGTGGTTAATAGATCTTAGAACCCTGGCACGTAAATGTGAACTAGAAGAGACTGTTGCACAGTCTAAATATTCTAGGAATCAATAATAAGAGCTTACAGCAGAAGCTTTTGGCGGGAAACCCTTAGTACACCAAAGCTGTTGAAATTTGCCGGGCCAAAGAGCAATGGCAACATCGTTTTGACGAAATTGGGCAGGTTTCTTCAAGCACACAAGAGTAGAGTACATTCTTTGAACACAACAACCACTGTCAGGACTTGTGGAAACTGTGGCCTATCGGAACACAAAAAAGAAAGGCGTCCTGCTCAAGGCAAGCGCTGTAACAAGTGTGGCAGCCGAAACCACTTCGCCCACGTGTTTCGTAAACCGCAAGTGACACAGAGAAGCCGAGGACGCAGAATAAAGCAGGTCGAGGTGGTAGAGGAACAAAATTATTTTCCACAAATGTTGCAATTCTTGAAGAGCATGACCCTGGTCTGCCACGCTAGAGGTCACAGGGCTCACCATAAGATATAAGATTGATACCGGAGCCATTTGCTGCGTCATGCCGGACACATGCTAAAGGATATAACGACACATCCAATACAAACTTGGGGCTCTACACTACGGCCGTTCTTTGGGCACAAGGAAAATGCATCACAAAAAAATAAGCTTAACATCGTTAGTGGAACAAAAGCGACAACAGCGCTGTTCTTTATTGTGAAACAAGCGGTTCCTGTGACAATAAGTGGAAACTTTGCCACCGTTTAGGCTTGATTTGCCGCATAAAACGGGGAGCACGCCAGAACCTGAGGTACTAATCAAATGTTTTGAAGATGTTTTTCAGGGGCTTGCAGAAATCAAGGACGTCGCCTACCAAATGCAGTTGAAGCCGGATGCTCAAGACACCATTAGGTCTGCAAGGTGCGTCGCCGTTGGCCTTCAAGAACGTATCTGAGCGGAACTTGACAAGAAGGAACAAGACGGAGTCATTGCTAAGGTAACAGAACCTACGGCCTGGTGAAGCCGTATAGTTGTGATAGTAAAGAAAGGTGAGCTTTGCATTTGCTTAGACCCGTCAGATTCGAACAAGGCTATTCTCAGAGCGCGTTACCACATGTCAACTTTGGAGCATACTTGGCGCGGCTGCATGGAGCACAATTTTTTTCCACCTTCCATGCGACATCGGGATTCTGGTAGATAAAGTTAGACAAGCCGAGCTCCCACCTATGCACAATGAGCACTCCCTACGGTCGATACAGGTTTCTGCGCATGTATTTCGGCATATCTTTCACCCCAAAAGTTTTTCAGCGTATGATGCATGAAAAACTGGAGGACCTGAAGGGCGTTGCTGCCGTAACAATTGGCATACTTGTTTGGAGAAAATCGCGAGAGCAGCACGATAACAATTTGCGCGCCTTGCTTGAGTGATGCATACAACACCACTTGAAAGTTAATAAGAAAAAGTACTATTATTTTTTTCATTGCAGAGTCCGCTAAATGGACCACGTTCTCACCAAAAAAGAGATGCGCCTGTACCCCAGTAGAGTGGAAGACATAATGCGATTGCCTCCTCCGCAAAACCGTAAGGAACTCCAAATTTTTCTCGGTATGATAAATTTTGTGGCACGCTTTTCTCGAACATGTCCACCTTGTCTGCACCGCTATGTGATCTTTTGAAAAAAGACGCTGCATGGATCTGGACAGACCAGCAAAATGACAAATTTTGCAAACTTCGAGAAACACTCACACGGGCACCTGTACTTGCGTATTTTTACCGAGGAAAACCTGTGATATTGTCAGTATACGCCAGCCAGCGTGGTGTAGGAGCTGTTCTTCTCCAGGATGGGCAACCGATAGCCCATTCATCGCGTTCACTAACCGAACCACAGCAATAATACGTGCAAATCAAAAAAGAAACGCTCACCATTGTTCGCAGCTTCTAAAAATTTCAAGATTATATCATTGGGCAGTCCGAAGTTATCGTCGAGTCTGATCAGACCTTTAGAGCACATGTTTAAAAACCGCTGTGCGAGTGCCCACTGAGATTTCCATGTATGCGGCTTGTTATACAAAGGTTCCAAATCAAAGTGACTTATAAACCAGAAAAGGAGCTCTTCCTAGCAGACGAGCTTTCTCGCTTCCCAAGTCCTATTGAGCTCAAGGATGAGACAGACCAATTTAATATCAACATAATTTCTTCTCTTTCTGTGTTAGACAAACAGCTCGAGAGCATTCCCAATGAAACCAACAAAGATGCTGCCATGGCTGAACTTCCCACCTACGCAAGCACGGAATGGCCGAAAACGAAGGACCAACTGTACGATGCCCAGCGCAATTACTGGTGCTACCGTGATGAGCTGCACGTCGAGGATGGCCTGCTACTCAGGAGCAATAAAATCGTCATTCCTCCAGTCAAGCGACGAGAAGTCCTCCGCTTGCTGCACGCCGCTCGCGCAGAAAAAAAAAATGAAGATGATAGCCAGACAGGTAATGGTTGGACTCGAATATACCACAAATATTTCATTCCTATGTACAGCTTCCCTCTAAGTACAAGCTCAGAAATACCCGTCTACCAATGCTGAGCCACGAGATACCGAGCCTACCGTGGCAAGTCGTAGGCCTTGATATATCTTCTACCACAATGACTAGACGTACTTAATTCTTGTCGACTTCCACTCATTCTTTTTTCGAAATTCAACAATTACGACAATACAGAACTAAAGCTGTAAACAACGCGTGCATGCTTGTTTTCGCGACTCGCAGCCTTTTGGTTTCGTAAAGGCTGTGATCCAGGAGCAGCTGTGAACTTCGATCCTAAGGGTGTGGTTGCTATCGCTCAACGCTTGCGATCACGGCAGGCATCAGGGCGAGTAGTTCGCGAACCCTTCTACATGCTGTGCTCTCAACTTGAATAGACGGTGATTAAGGGAACTTCTCCCTGGTTTATAGTTACATGATATCGGATCTAAGAGAGCCTTGCATTTTGTTGCAGTCTGAAACGTTGCTTTGCGAATCCGGTGAACTGTTTTTTATAACATGATGTCAGCGTTCGGAAAAGAAATCGAAGATTGCAGTAACTGCGCTCAAAAGAAAGGAGTGGTGTCCGCTTTTCCAAACAGCCTCGCAATGACCGGTGGGTGCACCATGCACATGAGTGCTCATGAAGCGTATGCTCGTTTTTGGCCATTGCGGTTCATGCTTATCGACTCTACGGTTGTCGATCGCTCCTTCCGGTAAAAAAAAAACAAAAAATAAACATGGGCGGGAAAGTCGCAGTTTCAATGCAAGTGTGATGCAATGTATACGATAGCAGCAAATTGCAAGGTTATACAAAGTGACACTGGCAGCTAACTTATTTGGATCCTAGCTCATGTAACTCTACAAAACGCTAATGTAAGAGAATACGATCACTGCAAGGAGAGCAACACTTTTTGGACACTCTCAGTGTGACGAGAGTGCAGCATGTTAAAGTGTATGAGAGTCGCCCGCTGGTGGCTGCCGAGCTAGCCTGTGCACCAGCGATCGCGACCACACCCTCAAAAGGAAAGTTCATAGTTGTTGCTCGAGTGGCACCTGGCCCTCCCCCCTCTCTGCTTGTTGCTTTAGAGGCGAAGCTCCTTAGGCTGTAAAGGCTCCCTCTGTAGTTGCAGTAGTAGTATGTAGCCACCTCTAGTTTGAGTTATTCGATAGATGGCGTTGTGTATATATGTCCTTGAAAATAGTATAACTAGATGATGTTAGTGGTTTTCACAGCATATCCACAGAGTGAATGATGATTAGTGAGGCGAAGCGTCTGTCTGTGTCCCCATCCGTCCGTGCATCCATCCGTTCGCCCGTCCATCTGTCTTTCCATGCTTCCGTCCGTCTGCGTGTATCTCCACCTGTCTGTCCGTTCGTGCTTCTGCCCGTCTGTCCTTGCTTCCGTCAGTGCTTCCGTGCGTCCAGACAAACGAACACTTCGACCCACTCATCATCATTCACTCCGTCAATATGCTGTGATTTTTAATGCTCTTCCAAGACTGGCGGTGTGCTTCCTCTCTGCTTCGACTACAGGCCTCCCAGGTAGGGGTATCGAATGTTGTCGCATGCGACCTCCGGGCGGCGGAGATGGGCCAGATCGTTTGAGCTCTGCTTCAGCCGCGTTCGTCGCCCCCGCTTCGCGCTTTTACTCGTGGATAGAACATACGATGCGCTGGAGTATATTATAAATTTGGAATTTACACGCGACATGACGGCAATGGCGAAAACCTGCTGGGTGTGTCTATATTATTTCTATTGCGATAATCAGGCTATTGCACAATTTAGCTGTGTTTAAAAAAAGGTTGCATTGAACAAATGCATCATCAGAAGTGCTTTGAGTGGTGACAAGACTGCTCTGAATATTTATACTGCTCTAAGCTTGCTCGAAAAGGCCCTCACGGCTGCTCCAAGCCTGCTTTAAAACGTCTCTCTGGCTGCTTCGAGCCTGCTACAAAAAGCATTTTTGCCTGCTTCCAGGACTGCTCCCAAACCCATGTACCCTGTTCCACCCCTGTAAGCAGGTTTAACTGCACATGCTTCGAGTTGTCAATGAATTCGCCTTCGCGAATTCCTACTGATTTTTGCAAAGCAAATACGCAAGTTTACTGCTAGCAGTAAAAAATACTTAACGTAAATGTCAAGTACGGAACGTATGTGTCAAGTATGGAACTGCACGTAAACAATGTTGGTATGCTCCACTAAAATTGGTTACGAACAACTCAGTCATCCTACGTTTAAATTGAATTATTCCGCGGGCAACGCAGATTTGCTGAGACAAGAGCACCGAAAGGTTGCCTTCAGCGATACCACTACTGTCATGGTCTATGTCGCCCTGTACTGTAACGAACATACTGGTGCGTGGCGGAAGTGTGACGGTGTCGTCGACAATGCGAAGCGCAGTCTTCTGCGGATTGGTATCTCTAGGCTTCGGGCCATAGTCGTCAGCAAACGTTACTAGGCAGTCTCGAAGATTTATAACAGCGCCGTGCTCACGAAGGAAGTCCATGCCAAGGATAACTTTCCGGGAGCATTCGGGAAGCACAACGAAAGAAGCAATGAACGTCGACTCACAGATTTGCAGCCTTGCGGTGCATCTCCCGATTGGTGCAAGAGATAACCACCGGTTGTCCGAAGGTTTGGTTCATGCCCCCAAGGAGTCGTGACTTTCCTGAGTTCAGCCACAAGTTCAGCGCTGATAACTGAGTAGTCTGCGCCAGTGTCGACCAGAGCAGTCACTGGATGGTTGTAGACACGAACGGCAATGTCAGCAGAAACGGGTTCGTCAGCGATGTGAGGTGTCGGCTGAAAGAAATCGTCGAAGGTTGGTGGATGGCTCAGAGGAGGCTGTTTTGATGATAGCTTAACAGCGGTCCCACCACCGGAGGCCGCTGATTCTAGTAATCGAACTGAGAAAGACCAGTTGAGAGAAGTAGAGAAGATGCCTATTCCAGCCTTTTTGTTCAATACGGATGCATCCGTCGCAATAATGTTGTTTATGGACAGATGAGTCAAGTAATCTTTTAACCGAATATTTAAATATTGAAGGGGCAGTTGTTTTGCATTAGAGGGGAAAATATCATCAAATTTAATTTCGAGTTTTGAATTAGGTGTCTTCGTTATGCAAATCTGATAAATATTTACATTGAGAGGCTCTAGCAATGCTTGGACGAACCTAATCTGAGGGGAGTGTAGTCTAGAAGAGGCGAATAGTGTATTTTTAAGAAAGTTTGAACTGTAAGTATTCCAAACCGAGTTAACAAAGGTGGAAGGCGCGCTTCCACATACAAAACAATATTTGCCACAAATTTTGGGAGTCCAAGACACAAGTGCAAAGCTTCTCTTTCTAATAATATTAATTGTCTCATCTTGTAAACCGCGCTGCCTGAAAATAATACACAACCGAATTCCATGATAGGCCGTACAAACATCTTGTAAATCATTATCTATGAACTCCTACGCAATCCTATTTTTCTGTTTCCCAATTTGCGTAACCACCCCAAGGCACGTGACGCTTTACAGCCAACCTCGTCTATATGGCTTCTCCAATTTAGCGTCCTATTATATACGATGCCTAGGTATTTCAGGAAATCGACCTTGGGAATGAGCTCGGTACAATACATCAGGGAAATGTTGACACGATCCTTAATAGAGAATGGCAGAAGCGCGCTTTTTTTTGACGTTCAATGACATATGGATATTGTCAAGCCATCCTTCTAGCATGTTCATGTAATTCTGTAATGCCTGATACAATGAGTGCAGATCACTGTTTGTTGCGAAGAAAGCAATATCATCTGCATATACGTAAATTTGGATATCCTGATGAGTTGGAATGGAACTTAGTATTATGTTGAATAACACCGGGGATAATACTGAGCCCTGAGGTACACCTCGTGTCTCCTTATATTTTTTAGAAGAGCATCTATCCAAGAAGCAATCAAATTCTGTGTCTTTCACAAACTCTGTAATCCATGCTGTTATATATTTTGGAAAGCGATGGTCTTGCATCTGCTGGATTAGGATAGGATATTCCACTTTGTCGTACGCTTTAGCTAAGTCTAGAGTGACTAGTGCACAGTATTCGCGGCGATGCCGAGCCAGCTGTATGCGACTTTCCAAATCCACATGTGCACACCAAATGGAGTATCCCGATCTAAAGCCAACTTGTCTGGGGTTTAGTATTGTATGTTCATTGATGTAGTTTATTATACGGGCATTTAAGACTCTCTCTACAAGCTTGACCAGGTTAGATGTCAATGAAATAGGCCTTATGTTATCCAGAGTAAACTCCATTCCCTGTTTCTTAAGTATCGGAAACATTTTGGAAAGCTTCCAATTGGCCGGAATCCAAGAATTTTTCTGTGAATAATTAACTATATTACGAATTTCATGTGGCAATATTTCGTATAACACTTTAATCAATGTAGAGGTCACCCTATCAGGTCCGGGATCAGCGGGCGGTAAGCCCTTCATCACATCCGCCAATTCAGCTAAAGATACCTCCTGGAAATCACAATCCACCCTTAATTTCACCATGGACTTTGGCATAATTGTCGTAAACCTGGTTTGCAAGCCTTTAGCAATAATTTCCAAGAATTCAGAGAGTTCGCGAGGAGACATAATGGTGGAATGACTGCTTTCTGTTGTGGAATCATTTTTCTCGCACGTAAAAACCTGAAAAGCATTTTCTTATTTTTAGTCTTAGACAGATAAATAAATTTATTCATATCATAGTCTTCTTTTGCTTTGCGCACTAGACGCTTAAAATCGGCGGCCATGAATTTATAATCACTCCAATTTTTGGGGCATTGGTTAATTAACAGCTTTTTCCAAGCTGCTTTTCGCTTTCTATACCCCCTGACACATTCTTGATTCCACCACGGGCTAAAAGACCCCGCTGTGTTCGAGTTTACAGTAAACGTTGAATTTTTTAGTGATCGTTTCAACAACGCACATAGACTCATAGCCCTAAGGTCTTCCTGCATTTTCTCGCGAAATGTTAACGTAGATTTTAAGTCTTTTTGTAATTTAGCATAATTTACGAATGAGGCAACTTTCCCTGCCAAACTAAACCTCGGGAACTTAATTTCAAACGTAATGGAAAGGTGGTCGCTGTTTGTAGCCTAATCTAATATATTCCACGAGGATATGCTTAAAGTGGAGCTGGAAAATGTTAAATCAATAGTCGATTTAGAGTTACCTCTTACAAATGCAGCAACGTGTGAGTTCAAGCAGGAAAAGTTATTATCAAGCGTCCGCATACGTCTTCCGCATACATCAGATTTGAAGCCCCAAGACACATGGTGTGAATTGAAATCACCACACAGTACTATTTCTTTTCTGCATGAAGCTACCATAATATCGAGGCATCTCGTGTCTTGAACTCCTGCAGGAAAGTATACATTTGCAAAAGAGAAAGGCGAGCAGTCTGGTAGTGTTATGTCTAACACCAGAATTTCGTAATTCGTATCCATGCACTGATACGATATCTTGGCTCTGTGACTAAATTTAGTTGATATTAAGAAAGCCACACCGCCACCTCTACTCGGCCGATCCAGCCGTATTATACCCCTGTCACACGGCCACCACCAAACTCCGTTGAACACCGTCAACATAAATCTCCCCTAGGGGGTTCGACGGAGGAGTTGTGGCAGTGTCACACGGCAATGACAAGCTTGTAACAGATGCCGCGAGGGGGCTCAGCTGGCACTGTTTGAATTTCGGAAAAGTAATCTAATTTCATCCCTATTGATTTTTTTGTGAATCCTCGTTATGCGGTTTTACAAAAAAGCACTATTAAGTAGGTATGCGACTAACAAACCATTAAAAATAATTTCAAATAAAAACGCATTTGCTAAATGTAGCAATGCTGCTAGTCATGCTGGCCACATTGCGCTTTTAGTTGTTTTGTTGCCTGTGTACATGCCCGGTACGAAAGTTCTCATGCTTCCTTGCCTCGTGAGCGCACATTTTGTGTTCTTCAGCCATGAGTGACACAGTGGACGACGTGAGAAAGTGGTACGATATTGCGCTGGTAATGACCTTGATCGGCTGGCGCCGGCCGGCCCGAGTCGTCACTCGCGAGGCACGGTGTGTAGGGCATCGGTGTTGAGAGTAAGTGAACTCTGGCGGGCGTAAATATATGTAAACAAAAACGCGTTGTGAATGAGTACTACAACGAAAGAACGTTTAATATTGCCAAAATGTATTATTCTTTCACTGCGGCCACTTAGTGCTCGAAATGTTTCTCTGACCTCTAGACTTCTGGGAACGAGAGTACCTCGTTTCGCTGCGAAGGGAGATCGTTGAATGTTGTTTGCAAAATGCTCCGTTTACCTTCGTTTGCGTAAGGGTGGCCGTGTGACACCGACCACATATTCGTTGTCGTAAGGACGAGGGAGTTAAACGGTCTTCATGGGTGCCCGTGTGGCAGGGGTATTAATCGATAATTTTTCATGTAAAATTTTTTACCGTTACCAAGCCAGGTTTCCTGAATGGCAATTATGTCGGGAGAAATTTGCGAAGAAATATATTGTAAATCTGTAGTTGCCGACCAAATAGACCGGCAGTTCCACTGCAGAATTTGAAGGGAACCTATTTTGATGCTATACCGGCAGAAGAAACTGCCTGATCCAGAATATTTTTTTTCAAGAAATCATTTTTGGAAAGGTTCTCAAAGAAGTCTTCCTTTGACAAGTATTTCTTGGATTTTGGGTTCTGAGAAGACTTTTTAGAAGGGGGAGACCTGTTACGTTTCAAAGTTCTTAGAGATTCTGTGTCCATATCTGTAAAGTCTCCTGAATCATCTGTCACAGGTTCTGACTCAGCCTGAACTCTATTTTTTGAAGGTCCTGCTTTCGGAGAGATAAATCTATGATTGACTGTCTGATTTTCCTCCTCTGTACCCCTTGAAATCAACAGAGCGTGCGAATCCCGATTTTGCACAGAAACTGTACCAATGATTTGTGTCAGCTGTTGTGTTAACATATCAGCCAAGGCTTCAAAAAGAGTAGCTGCCAGACGCTGCATTGCTTTTTCAGTGGACTTTTCATTAGCCTCAGTTATCGACTTTGCGAGCGATGCATCCATTGCCGCTGTGTGCCGGGATGTTATGCCTGCGTAACCTTTCGATCTTTCATGCATTTCTGCTACCGCCTCCTTCCTAGAGCAACGCCTGCGTTCTATGATTTCTAGAACACCCATTTCTCTTTCTTTTGCACCAAATTCAGCAGAGTCTGCAGGGTGCGCTCCATTACACAAGCAGCACTTCTGGTCATCGGATTTGCAATTGCAGCTGTCATGACTCTCTCCGCACAGACGACATCTAGCCTGTGATCTGCATCCTTTCATGCTGTGGCTGAATCGCCAACATTTTGAGCACTGCAAAGGTTTCGGGGAAAGTGGTTCTACTTTGTAGATTAGTGGCCATGCCTTAATTTCTGTTGGCCTAACTCTTCCTGCAAAAGTTGCTATAACTGATTCAGTAGGCGATTCTGTTTTATCAGTCATTCGGGTGCATCGATAGACTGAAACTGCCCCAGCTACAGCAAATAAGTCAAGAATTTCTTGAGGTGTCAGACTCGTATCCACCCCACGGACTATGCCCTTCGTACATGCAAGATGAGCTGGAATAAACGGGCTCACCGGCTGTGCAGCAAATTCAGAGCAATTCTGAAGCTCTCGGACGCAATCCTGGTCTGCAGAGCAGCACAAGATACCCCCTCGGCCGAACTGGCGGACCTCCGTTATCTTCTGGAAAAGCGATGAGGCTTTCTGAAGCTCCACTTGTATCACCTTCGGATTCTTCATTGGAATGAAACCCCTATTCGTAGGAACCAGAGCCACAGGGACGTAGCTATCTCCACTGTGTAGCAAGGTATCGAGCGGCCAATCTTTGACTGGTAGTGAGGCCAGCCAAGGGGAGTGCCCTTGGCCGGGTGATGAGAAAGACATCAGAATATTCTGACTTGTCTGACCTCCAAAGGGCTGCAACAACGTTTCAGTTGAGACAAACTAACAAGACATATGAGGAATGAAAAGCAAACCAAATCTTAGCTACAAGGATCCTGCCGCTAGACGTTGAGCCGATCTCCGATGGCGGGACCTCAAGCCTCCTGCTGCTGCCAGCAAAGTTGTTCACCTCGTTTTAGGAGAAACCTAAAGCAGTATGACTATTGTTTTTCTCTGCACGCGCATCTTTGTCCTCTTCTGAACAGCAGCACATACAAGCATGCCACCATCTGTGTAAATAATACATGTATAACTTGTACTAGTGGCAATATTTAACACATAAGGTCCTATTTTCTAAAAGGAAGGCAAGATGACGCGCATGTTGGACTGAGCTCTTTATTCGATGAAGTGGAGTTCGCAGTGTGCACCTAAGTCTACGTCTACCCAGATTGCTGTACTTTTATTTTGATAGTCTGCCCCTCAGCATTATAAATTTATTCAAAAATATGCTGCTTTCCTTCGTGAAGCCAAGCAGAGAACGGTGGTACTTGGCTTCCAGCAAATTGCAGCTACTGTGGTTTTAATCCTATAGCTCTGATCGGCACAACGTCGTAGCTGCCACGTAATTGAATGCTAACACAGTGAAAGCCAGCACGTTGCAGCGCAGTCAAGTCCAACACTGCACGAAGCTTTCAAATCAGTTTATATATCTTGCTTTTTAAAAAAAAATCGTAAACAGAAGTTTTGTCAACCCAACGTTTCGATCAGTGAACTTGTCTTTCGCAAAGAACTAAAACAATAAATGTGCTTTGATGAAGACGAGTCCGCTTGTAAATACGTCGGCGCGACTCCCCCTCCCCCCCCCCTGCCCTCCCTCCCGCCAATTCCTGTTTGCATATTTTTGCAAGGTAGGTACGAAAATAATGACGAAGGCGAAATTGCTAGTGGGTATGGAGAGAGAAGAAAAAGCTGGGAGATCATTAAGCTCCGCTTTGAGAATTAAACGCAATAGTGATATCTTGCCCCTAATGCGTACTTTGGAAAGATTTCATGCTCGTAATGTGGACTTTATATGCAGCCACCATGTGGTCCTAAGTAGGCTCAATAACACGTGTGCCTCTTCTATTGAACGACCAGCTTTAAACCATGAATATAATATGATACGCATGTTCTGACACCCGATTGCAATGTACGCTTGTGCCGCGCATTCTCAGTGAAACATTTCATGTTGTATTGTTAAGCATATATACAGTACGCGAGTAATTGTGAAGCTTGACAGTTTCTGTCACTGTTTTTTCAAGCATAGAAAGTTATTTTCACTATGCACAAGCAGCCGCAACGCAGAACGCACCATTTACTCGAACACATATTTCATTAGAATGATTGTTAACCTAAAGAATATTTATAATGAAATGGACTTTAAACCAGACTGGTACCTCACCTTGGTGAGGTATATCGTGATGTGAACCCTCGCTACTCTACTAAACTTCGTTATTCGTCAAGTGTTTGCTCAGTAACGCTAAAGCGCCTATTGTCGCTGTGAAATTGTACTCGTGTTGCCTATTGTTAGGGTTATTTTATGTTTATTCTAGCTCACATTCTAAGTAATACCATAAAAAAATACTTGAAGCTGTGTGGTAAAACTCTTGCTTGTCACGCAAACGACGCAGGTTCTAGTACACTCGGGACCTGAATTTTTAATTATTTCTTTAATGTTTCTCGATTTTTTTGGTCATGCACAAGGTTATCTGTCGCTGAGATTCAATGACGCTGACACATGAATTTCTACATGTGAAAAGTGTGATGAAACGCTATAACGTGGAAACGTGTGGTTTTGAGAGCCGCACCGCAGAAGCAGAAGAACATATAGGAGCGTGTACTAGTGGAGAAGAAGTTCACAGATGAATAAAGGGCTGGTGTACTCATGGAAGACTAGGAACTCTACAGCATATTACCATTCCCACTAACACTGGACGTGTGAGGCTTTGGCAATTGCCTACTTCTAGTATAAGGGGCAAAAAACTATAGTATAATAAATGAATTTTATGTAGTACAAAATGAGATACCGCAGAACTGGTGAAACTAAATAAAGTGAGCCAATGATAAACAGTGTTGATATATATCGCCGCGAACATTGAAAGTCATATTCACAGACCAATCTTTACTATTCTAATGTTTTCTTTGAGTTTCTTAACACTATCTCTTTAGGGCGAAAAAAATAACATGTGGGGATGACAAGTGGGGATAACTATGTGGGGATCAAGGTCTGAAAACAACCATATATATATGCGAGACACTGTAGTGGATGGCTCCGGAAATTTCGACCCCCTGGGTTTCTTTACCATGCACCCACATCTGAGTACACGGGCCTACAACATTTCTGCCTCCATTGGAAATACAGTGGCCGCAGCCGGGATTTGACGCCGTGACCTGCGGGTCAGCATCCGAATACCTTAGCCACTATGCCACTGCGGCGGGACAAAAACTAACATGCTAGAAAAAACACGATTGACCAGAGATTACCATCATACATGCCAAACGCACTATCGAAAAAAACAGTAAGAAAAAGTGAGATAAGGATAAGTTTTGTTTGTGAATCAGGGTATAAAAGTAGAAGAGCTGCGCAAGTGGCATCATAACAGAACCAGTGCAATGAATACCAATAGGTGGAAGCCATAGCCAAGGGCTGGTATCTGTTAGCTGGAGCGATGAAGATAAATTTACAAGCCCGAAACCGAGCCTGCTAGCACTGGAAATCAGAGACTGAAAATTTTAACAGTGAATCCTCACTGTTAGAAAGGTCACATTACCAGCCGATGAAACATTCTACTATAAAATTTGCCAAATTGCTTGCGGTAGTTGCCAAACCTTTCACAGCATATTTCTAGGTATTAAAGTGTACTACAAGCAGGGCAAAGAATTGAGATTCAAAGGCGATTTCACACGATACTTTCCGTAGTTTCAAAGCCTTTTATAGCATTTTTCTAAGCAGAAAGGTGTTCTACAAGCTAGACAGAAAAGATAAATGCATTAAACGAGATCTGCGCAGCATTTCATAACATAACTTAATTGTTAAAAATTGTGAACGATAGTATCCGACAAAGTTTCAGTCAAGATATGCATGCGTTTTAATTTAACAAGTGCCTTCTACATGCATGGGTGGTAGTGGGCCTCGGACTCGACAGAGTGAACGGAGTGAACGGGTGGTTAAACAGCGAGGGCCGGTTAAACAGCGAGAGCCGTTTAACCACCCCTCACCTTCCGACTTTGTATTCACTGTGTTGCGTTTCTCACGACACACTAGGAACGCAAACACTTGAATCAGGAACTTCGAGCTGTACTCTAGAGCTCCAAGGTAACCTTTCGGGTAGTAACCACTGCATTTCTTGGAGTGCCAGCTTCAGACCAGAAAGAGGCGCTAACGCCAAACTCGTACGTGAGTATAAGCCGTTGAAATGTCTGCATTTACCGTGATCACAACAAGTGACGCTAGACAGTAGACTGACAGAACCACAGACTGTTCGTACTGCGAGTTGATCTATCACTCACTTTCTCAATACTGTGTTTTCATGTTAATGATTCATGTTAACGATTTAGTTAGGTGCACTAATGTATTTGCCGGCTACTTACTGAATTTCCGGAGCCAGGCTTTCTTAATGTACGGCCCATATCTGAACACAAGGGCGCTTCTCCCAGAACAAAATATATGCACCTGCTATTGATGGCAATGTTACCATTAGCACCGGTGCCTTGGTTTGTATTAGTGCAGCCCATCCACCAACTCCTTTTGGTGGGTGGCATAGGAGCACACTCCGACATACCAATGGCAGCGTTTTCAGAAAATAAATATTTTTAAATATGCTAGAAGCAACATTTTCAATGTACAGTATCAATTTTATTTTAAAAAAACGTGCGAGCGCGTAGTCTGCGCTTTGATGAGGCTGTCTACAGCACCATCAGCCGAGAGGTAAAGAAAACGCGTCCGCTTTTGGCAGCAGCGCCCATTGTGAGACCAGAGCGGGAGAACAAATTAGCAACGCTTCTCCAACGGTCATGACTTGTGGTTTTGGTCGCTAACAAATGACGTGATAAGTGGACGCCCCTTATCTGTTTATTGATAGTGCTGTAGGCAGCTGCGACAGAGCACAGGCCACGCGATTCCGTGTCCCCTTTCATAACAATTTACACTGTATAGTATACTTTTGTAGGTATGAGAATGTGCTTATTTGAGGACGTGCCGCGAAAATGCCCATCAGGTGATCGGTCTATGTGACACAAGGTTTGTGAAGAAAGTAGGCGTTGCTGTGAGGAAGCCAATGAACTCATTAATGACTTCTTTCAATGAACTCATTAGTTCATTGAAATCAATAAGGTGCACTATACACATTGGGATGCAAGTTGTTTTTCGCCGATTCATGGTTCTAGTGGATAAAAGCAATATTGAATGTAGTGATCCGAGCTGATTAGCGGATAATAATGTGAAATTACTGGACGGAAACACGGGCACAAGAGAACCAAACAATACTGCTGATAGAAATGCCACGCAACGAAAAACTGCTTTCTGTCTCACTGAGCTTACTTATTCTTTACTTGCCGAGAAAAACGGCAGCCAACAACTTCTATAAAGAAACGACCTTTTTCGATGGCTTTAGAAGCTAGCCACTTTCTCAGAAAAATGTTGAAAATGTGGTTCGTTCACTCATACATCGAAAAAAATCACATTCATTTTGTATTTAAAAACAATTGAAAAGGAAGATCACCGTCTGCCGAGTTGTTAAACATTAATATATGCCTAATTATCATTCAACAGAAGCTTCGAAAGAATGATTGTCTTTCCTGAAATGCTATATCCAATGCCTTAGAAAATGTTAGGCAAGTTTGGCATTTGAAGACAGTTGATCACAATTCGTGCATGCAGGGTGCTAATGGAATAAAACTAACCGAGAATAAATGTCACGTTACAAAGCACAATTGGCGAATAAACGATTAACAAAAGGGAAATGTAAGGGCTTGTTTGTTAGGCGCAACATAAAAGTAAGTGACAAAAAACAAGCAAAGTATAGAAATGGTACTTGTGGTAATAACGACAAAATCAGCAAAAAGAGTGGCCGGAACGACATCTTCACATAATATGAGGCTTAAATTGGCCTTTGAATATAGCGTACGATGGTTTACCAACTGAGCTACCGTGGAAGTCATCCCCTCGATCATGGTACGAGTTGTATATAAACGAATTCAAATCACTGCATGTGCGGAAAACTTTTCTGTCTGCTGGATGCACGCGATCCTTTTACGAGCTGGCAGCTGACCTCCCGTACCATACTGCCATACGGCACCCAGTCTACTAAACAAGACCCGTGCTGTGAAAGAGGGGAAACGTAAGGGCTCGTTTAGATATGTAAGACACAACAGCAATTAGATGAGACATCCACATTAAAGCTCAAAAATAACGTGCAGCTGTCACAAATTAGAGTGAAAATTCGAATTTAGGACCCAAGTTTTGACGCAATACTGTTAGCGTACATGTTCACAATGGCGTAGCAAGAAACTCATTCCAACATAATTGAGAAATTGACCAAGCTGAATTTAAACATTGGATAAGCATATCCAGATTTCAGCATAATTGACAATGGCCACCAGTAGCATTGGTCTTACCTCCGCAGCGAACCTGCATTAGAGATAAGACAAACTTAGTAACTGTTATTTTTAAAGAACTTCAGCGGATCAGCACAAGACAAAGAAAACAGACAAATAACGTTCTTGAGAAACCACCACAAGCACCCACAAGTGCTTAGATTGCAAAGCATAACGTGGCACCCACATGCTGCAACGCGGTCAATGAAATACAGTGACCACATTAACCGATTGGTTGCTTATCAATGAAAAGAGCGAGATGCCAAGTCACCACAGCTGCTACAAATGATGCCACTATTTGAGCACTCCTACACTTTCGAGAAGCCCGCATTCACCCTTGAGAGAACAGTGAATACGATTAACAAAGCTTGAAAAAACAAGACAGCAATTCGCGTTTATTATGTATGCAGTGTTCTTTTTTTGGGAATCATGAAGTCATGCTTACTTGAAGCAATGCCTATGGCACGTCCACCGAAGACTCGTAGATAGTGCGAATAATACGCCGAACTAGCGTGGGACGCATGAGCACGTAAAAAAGCGATTTAGCAGTTCCTATACGAGGCAAAACTTGTTACACGTTGAGAATTCAAGCGTAAATAAACGCATACTCACGAGTAATGCTCAAGCGCGAAGCTACGGCCGCTGTACGAGTCAAGTGATTGCAAAATAAAGACAGAAAACGAGGCAAGGAATAGCCCGACAAAAGAAACACTCAAAACATAAATGAATGGCCATAAGGCTAACCCACCTGTGCTCCGCCCGTAGCAGGCCCCCGACACAACTTGTTGTGCAGACTTGAAGAGCTATAACCACTTGACATTAGCCCGCAAGTCAACAACAAGACGGCTGGCAGAACCGGGCCACGTGTCACGGTCCGCGAAAGCAACCCATTACGTACCAGAGACGACTAGCACAAAAAAGTGCAGTGGCGGCTTCACGGGCATTACAGTTTGTCACGTGCAGTAATTGAGAGGACACAAAAAGCTGCCAGCCTCACCTGCCTAAAGTAACTGCAAGCTGATCCTACCCGCCAGGGTACTCGAGAATATTAACCTCAAGTAGCGACATGTTCAAGGGAGCCATCCGCTAAAGTTACGTGCAACCTCGCCTTAAATTTCACTTGAACTGAGCTAAATAAAAAGCGAGTGACGTTCGGTGCCCCCCCCCCCCCCCGCCAGCTTGTCGCAATATGAAGCGCACCGACTTGATGCCGAAGACAAAGCTAGCAGTGGTCCTCGATGAATTCCAGGGGGCGCGGTTTCTTGTGCGAAGTTCCATACGTCTAGGTAAAGTCCACACACACACAAAAAAAGTTGAAACGCGACTCGTACACTGTCGTCCTTTATGAAAGGAAACACGTGAACGCGTGGCCTGCGTTCTGCGGCGGCTGCCTACAGCACCGTCAATCGACAGCAAAATGATACATGTTTGCTTTCAGCGTCATCTGTTACCAAAAAATAATAATGATGAGTTATGGCTGGTAGAAAAGCGCTGCAAGATTGCACTCCCTTTTTGCTCAGGCCTGCAGTGCACAGTCCATTGCGAACATATTGTCGCGACCACGGCGCAGCGTGCAGTAATCGCCCGATATCGCCCGCCGAGTGAGTGGTAAGGGAACGTAATCTAGCAGCGCTTGTTTACTGGCCTTGACCCATTATCTTGTTGGGCCATAGATGACGCTAAAAGCGAACGTGATTTTTTCACTTGTCTGTTGATGGTGATGTAGGCAGCCGCCGCAGAGTGCAGGCCACGCGTTCGCGTGTTCCCTTTCATAAAGAACGACAGTGCACGTACTGCAACTATCACGCACCCCGCGCCTTAACATCGTGGTAAACACCATTCCACGGCGCCAAAAAACTGCCGTCTGCAAAACGCGCAGCATGACGAGCAGCGAGTGAAAAATGGAGATAGGTCACCCGCATGTAACTAATTAAAGGTGATGCTTCGGTATTCGCGTATGCGTCGTTGCACGAAAGGCTGATTGCGCCAAAACGTCACGGTATCGTTTGTCGCTGTCGTACTACGCCCGTCGTACTGTGGAGGAAAGAAATCGAAGAAAAGATGTGCACAAAGAAAACACATAGATGGCACTTGATAGTTGGGTTCTGAATGTTTTCGAAGTGCCTAAGCTACAGATCGGAAGCGATCGGACCACTTCCAAGAGGCCGCCGTTTCGCGTGCACTTTTGTGCTCTTTATTTGCAATCTAATCGCAGGCATGATTGCAATTATGTGACGAACATGAAATAATGAAACTAGTTATATTTGTAGTCATTGCTTTCACTATTGCTGCGCCACTTTTTTTCTTGAATTCGTTGCAATAAGGAACCACGTTCTGTTTTCGATACTGATACCGTATGATTGAAACCACCATATGATTATGAGACACGCCGTAGTAGAGGTCTCCGGAAATTTCTACTACCTGGGGCTCTTTAACGTGCACCTCAATTTGAGCACATGAGACTACATCATCTTCGCGTCCATTGAAAATGCGCCACTGAATCCGGAATTCGATCCCGTGACCTTCGTGTCAGCAGCCGAGTACCTTAGCCATAAGACCACCACGGCGCGGCAAATCGTGCCTCAAGGCTTCCAGAAATATATTACACGTGGAGTGGAGAAAACGATAGAGAGAGAGAGAGAAAACATTTATTGAAAGAAGCTTGTGAGTGAAGGTGTGAGGATCCCTTATTCCAGGAACCCTCTGGCTTGGACAGCTCGCCGAGCTCGAGCGACGAGTTGACGCTGCTCGACCAGGTCCGGCTAGGAGATCGCAGCCTCCCACGCTTCACTGAGGAGGTCCGCATCTGGTGCTGCTGCTCGTAGTCTTGGGACGCTTACTTTGCACTGCAGTAGGAGGTGCGCCAGAGTGTCTGCCACATTGCAGTGAGGGCCGATGTAGCTGTGCAACGTTGGCCTCATATGGTGCAATAGTACGCCGTGGGTGAACGTGTTGCTTTGAAGACGCCTATAGTCATTCCCTTCGTCTCTTGTGAGTTTTGGATGTGGTGGAGGGTATAACCTGCCTTCGAGCCGATAACGTTGCAGTAATGCATAGTACGTTAGTGGTATGACTTCTCTTGCCTCTGATTCTGTCGTTGGGTGGAAGGTGCCTCGGATCTCGTATGGGAATGCCCGGTTGACGCACTCGCGGGCTGCGGTGTGTGTCGCTTCATTTCCCTCGAGACCTTCATGACCCGGAATCCGCACGATGCATGTGTAGGGAGGATTGTCCTTGCGCTTTAGTAGCCTAATCGCCACCGTGGAGACCCTGCCTTTCAGGTAGTTCCGTGCCGCTGTTTGTGAGTCGGTAAAGACCACGATGGGATCCACACTCGTCTGGGTGGCGAGTGCTATAGCAGCCTCTTCAGCTGTTTCCGCACGTTTGGCGAGGATAGTTGCCGAAGCCAGTACCGCGCCCTTGAAATCGGCGACGGTAATCACGAAGGCATTACGTCCCGGATATTTGGCTGCGTCCACGTATCGCGCCTGTGGGTCATTGCCATGCTTTTTCCGGATCACATTAACCCTGGCAAGCCGCCTTTCTCGGTGATGTTGAGGATACATGTTCCGAGAGATCTGCTAAACTTTAAGGCTTTCTCGCAGCTGTGACGGTATTTTGCCTTTGCATTCTTCGTTCGGTTCTAGGGTGGTCTGGTATCCTGTGCGTCGAAGGACGGCTTGCCCTGTGAGTGACAGCTTGAGTCTCTCGACCTGGTTGATAAGGTGTGCTTCGGTGAGTTCTTCCCACGTATTATGAACTCCCATGCGAAGCAGTCGGTCAGTGGAGGCGGCTGGCGGCAGGCCTAGGGCAAGCTTTGTAGCCTTTCGTATCAGCAGATTAAGTTTTTGTTTCTCCGCTGTCTTCAGGTTGAGGTAGGGAGTTCCGTACGTTATGCGGCTGTAAAGGAGAGCTTGTACCATTTTTAGGATGTCGCGCTCTTTGAAGCCACTGCGGCGATTAGCCACCCTTCAGATGAGGTGGGTGAGCTGTGTCACAGTGTTCTGCAGCCGGGGTAGGGCAGCGGAGCCAGACCCTTCTTTATGTATGTGTAGTCCAAGGACTCGAAGCGTGTCAACTTGTGGTATTTGAACTCCCTGTAGAAAGACTTGTGGGTCAGGAGTGTCGTAGCTTGTTGGTCTACTCCGGGTGCGTGCCGCAAGTACTAACAGTTCCGACTTTTCCGGAGCACATTGGAGGCCACAGGTCTTGAGACATCCTTCAGTGATGTTAACCGCCTCTTGAAGTCGGTCCTCCTGTTCACCCGTGCTTGAACCTCTTGTCCACATAGTGATATCATCGGCGTGTAACGCGTGATGTATCCCAGGGACACCGTCTAAGAGACGTGGGAGCTTAAAAAGGGCCAAGTTGAAAAGCACTGGTGATATCACTGAGCTCTGTGGCGTGCCTTTGGTAGGGAGTTGAAAAAGCTCGCTCCTGATATTGGCAATCCCTACAGGGGCAGTGCGATTGGTAAAGTAAGCCAGCATGTATAGGCGTTTGTCTCGGCACCGCAGCCGACATCTTCCAGGCTACGCAGAATGGCTTCGTGGCTCACATTGTCAAATGCGCCTTTTACGTCCAAAGCTAAAACAGACGACTTACTGTGCTTGCTCAAGCGGAGAAGAATATCTTCCTTTATCTGCAAGAGGACGTCTTGTGTGCTCAGCATTTGGCGGAAGCCGAACATGGTGTTCGGTAGTGACCATTGTCTTCGTGATGTGTGGTGCGCCGCTCGTTTACCATGTGCTCAAAGAGTTTCCCAGCGCAAGATGTAAGGGAAATGGGACAAAGATTCGCAATCGAGATTGGCTTGTTTGGCTTGGGTACCCTGGTCACCTCTGAGTGCTTCCAGGCTTGTGGTAGCTCGCCCTTCCTCCAGCAGTCGTTATAGTGCCGAAGGAGCACCGTCAACGCCCGGGGCGGTAGCTGTCGTAGGTGCTTATTGGTCACTCCGTCTTTCCCTAGGCTCGTGTTGCGCGTAATCTTAGCGAGGACCGCGTATAGCTCTGACAGCGTGAAAGGCTGGTCTAGTGCTTCGTTCGGTGCTCCTCGGTACTCCCTGGGTGTCGAATTGTTGATGGAGGTAGCTTGCTGGTTAACCGAGCCACGCAGTTTTGCTTGAAGTTCTTGGAGTAACTGGTGCTCTGTGCCCTCATAGTTGTGTATGAGCCGCTGAATTGTATTTGTTTGATTAGTTTTGGTGTGGGTGTCGTCAATCAGGGCTCAAAGAATGCGCCAAGTCTTCTTTGTGCTCATTGTCCCTTGAAGTTTGTCGCAGAAGGACCGCCAGCTCTGGCTCGCAAGGTTTTCGGCGTACTCCTGTGCCTGTCTAGTGAGCACGGCGATGCGGCGCTTCAGCTTGCGGTTGAGCTTTTGCCGTTGCCATTGTTTAATAAGCGATCTTCGAGCTTCTCATAGGTGAAGGAGATGATTATCGACTGCCGGATTGTCCTCGTTCAAGTGTATTGTTTTGGTATGTCCGTCAGCAACACTTACAATACTTTTTCACCAGGCTTCAATGTCTTCGATAGTCGAATCTTCATCAAGGTCATTCCTGTAGGCGGTCCAGTCCGTGGGCCGAGCTTTTCCTGTCTTGAGCGAGCGGTGAGCCTGTTCGAGCTCTATTTGAATTATGTGATGGTCACTCCCTAGAGTGTCTGGTAGCCTTGTCCACGTTGCGTTGTGCACGTCTCTAGTGAACGTGAGATCAGGATTAGTATCCATCGACACGCTGTTGCCCAATCGGGTTTGATGGAGCAAGTCATTTCACAGCGTCAGACCATGTTGATGTGCAGCGTCGTGAACACAGCCCCCTTCTTGCTGGTGCTGTGATAGCCCCAGGCCGCATGTGGAGCATCGAAGTACCCAAATATGACGAGTCGATTGCCGTTAACCATTTGATGGAGCTCGTGGACGAAGTGGTCGTATTGGTGTAACTGCTCCCGTGGAGGGCTGTGAAGGTTGGCCAGGTATAAGCTTTGTTGAGTCTTCCGAGTGGGGATTATCTTCACGATGGTGTGTTGGATGTAAAGGTCTTCAATTTCATGAGCCTGTGTGGTTAGAGTCTTCTTGACTAGAATTGCGGTGCGGGGTGACCATGTGAGAGTGCTGTAGCCAGAGAGCTTGATTTTTTCTTGTGGGTTTCCTGCTACGCGATCATATCTGGATTATTTGTTTTAACATATTCTTGCAAGTTTGTAGAACGAGGTCTGTAGGATCTGCAATTCCAGTGCCAAATTCGAAGAGTGAGGAGTGGCTCAGACTGTCTGTGTGTGGGAGCTGCCATTCTGGCAGTTGATTCTCGCCTGGTGCCGGTCGTTTGGTGCTGTCGATCGAATTTCCGCTGCAGTTTCATCCCCTAAAGTCTTTCGCTCTTTCCGCTTGGTCCCTGATTGCTCCACCAGCTGCTCGTGGGTAACGAAATTTTTGTACGCATATGTTATGAAGTTATGCTGTTGTGCCATGAAGCCATCAAGCTTGGCATCGAGCGTGCTTACAGTACGGGTCAGTGGCTCTACCTTTTCCATAATTTTAGTAACCACTTTCTCTATCGTTATGTCTATGGATGCGAGGAGTTCCGCAGTGAGGACTTTTTCGAAAGCTTCAAGGCGTCGTTGGACGAGGTCGAGCATCTTCGCTTCTTGTGCTTGCAGCCTTTCTTCTACCCGCTTCAGTATTCTGGCTTCCGTCTGTTTTAGTATGCTGTCGTCAAGTTCTAGTGTGCTACACTCGGCTGGTGGGCGTTGTTGTACCCTCCGTTGTAGATCTTGGACTTTATTTTCTAGAGCCCGGATGGTCGCTGTCTGAGCAGGCGAGATGGTCGAGGCACTTGTAGAATTGAGAGAACTGGGCCCGTCACTACCGGTCACCTCGGCGGCGTAACTGATTCCCCTAAAAGAGCGAGACCGTGATGGCGTGCGGGATCCAGAGCGACCTTTTTTCTTAGAGCGAGAGCAACTTCGGTCAAATTTTGGGGGAAAAGAGGGAGCCCGTGAAATTTCTGGTGTGATAACTGACCCGGGTAAATCATTGGTGCAAGCACTCCAGTGATTCTCTCGGGCGCGGGCGTTATCGAGCTGCTGGCTTCTTACTTGATAAGAAGGGGGGTTGCTGCGGAGTTTCTTCTTGCATTCCTTTCCAGCAGTCTCATGGTCTTCTCCGCAGATATTGCACATCGGTTGGCAGTCATGTGGTTCTATGTCTTGTCGTGGCCGAATTTGTAGCAGAAGTTCGCTTTCGGCTGAGGGCAGATGTCTTGTCGGTGACCTAGGGCGCCACAGGTTCGGCAATATTGGATGGACTTCCGGTATGGCTTGCATTGGTAGTCTCCACTGAGGTACGTTACTTAAAAAGGAACGTGCTGCCCGTCGAAAGTGATAACTGCAGCTGTGGAAGATCGCAGCATGCGCGTGCCAAGGACGTGGTATCTTGGGTCTACGCGAAGTCCTGCAACAATCTCTGTGGGGCTTGTTCCTGGTTCGAGGCCGTAGATCACTCCGCGGCACACATCATAGGGGTGTCGAATGTGCGGATTCACTTGATATATTACTTCACCGAGCTGTATAGCATTTATACTATGAAGTTTAAAAGCTCGTTCAGTACTTGCTGTGCTTGCGATGATCACATTCTCTACTTTCTGCACGTGCACTCGCACATGGTCATAGAAGTCCTGCTGGGCCAAGCCAATAGATCTTCTGATGGCATGTGTAACCTCGATGAGTATTCGTTTTGAAAGATCTAGTCCTGGTTGCGGGCGGAATACAATTTTGAAGTCATCAGTAGGGAATGGCCGCATCCTAGTGCTGCGCTGACGTTGCGGTTGAGATTCGGCGTCTGGCTTCACAGGTTGCGTAGCTCGTTCTTCGCTTGACTTTTCTTCTTTGGCTGACCTGCCTTTACGGCCAGCTTGAAGCCACTCAATGTGGGCTTTGCCTCTCGTTTTGCCACTTTTTCATCAAACGTCCATTGTGATGCCGTTCTTGAGTTACCCTCCGTGTTGTCCACTTGCATCGTACTCGGGTTTTCTTGACGTGGGTTAGAAGTCTGCGTTTCCATAAGAGCGTTAGCTCTTTACCTCAGACGCTGCGTCTCTGTGTTGCGCAAGCAGCGTGCTCGTGCACCTACGAGACGCTGGCGTCCAGCTCGTTTCGCAGGCCCGTCCTCGTGCCACAGCGGCGTTCACGTGCAGCGCGTCCTCTGAATTCCTTGGCGATGTTGCGTCCCAGCGAATATGCACAATATGTTTAGAGTTCAGTATCTAGTAAAAAAGTACACTCAATGCGATGAGTCTGGTGCCAAACGATGCCCTGCAACGTGAGGAATCCCAGGTCACCAAACGCGAGCAGTGTCCAGGCAAGGTTGCACAGAAAATAGCAATAAGAGCAGGAGCCCATGTGAGGTGCGACTACACACCTCAGCCCCCTGGCGGCTTTTTCCGGAGAAAACGAAACTGAAAAATAAACTGCATACAAAGTGAGCGGTCGTGACATGGCGATCTAAGCGAGAAGGTCATTGTGTTCTTGTGCTGATTTCAAAGTAGATGAACGGAGGGCTTCTGGAAGGTTTTAATTATGGCACGAGCGGACGCTAGATTTACGGCATGGTTTACAGTGGTGCTATGTTCGATAAGCTAATATTGAAATGAAAAAAAAAAAAACTTCGTTCATTGGGGCCTAAGAGCGTAGACAGAATTTTCTTTGGGGTGGCAGGTGGGGGTTTCAGTTAGGGTTTATGTGTGTGTGCTTGTATATATACACAGCAACATTTAAAATCGTCGGTGGTTTTTGTTGAGACGGGGTAAAAGACAACTCAGCATATGGGAGCGAAAATGCAGATGATCTAGGGCTATTTGTCACGCAACAGTACATCCGACAAGGTAACAAGCGAGATGTTATTTTACTTGGCAACAGCTGATTCGGTTATTTCAAGACCCAAGTTTCGAAGAGGTGTTGCTATGAATCTTCTCCTCAATGACGTCTACCGGTGACAGGATAAAAAGTAATGACTAATCGTTTCCTCCTAATAATACTGTTGTACTAAAACTGTATTTTTCCTCGCATGTGGTGACCTAGCTAAATACCTGCCCAGACACACAGGAAAATTTCATTACTTGATATAATCTCCTACTGGTATGTTTCAGCGTGCATAATTGTCTGGGTGACCATATATTTGCTGTGAAGAAGAATGGCAACAACGAAAGGCATATCGTCAGATACAATGATAATAGCTTCTGAAAGCCGACAGTGGTGAAACATGCAAAAAAGAAAAATCACCACTCAATCACTCCGTACGATTGGTTAAAGAAGTTGAAACGTGCGGTTCCGGTGTTTAGCAGTGGGTTGAACCCGACATGGCACCGAAGCGTTTCACAATTACTGCTTACATGTTCCTGCTTCTTAATAAGATTAGAAAAACCTTTTACTGGAGTTTACCAAAGTGTTTAATTCACATGCCACGCATGGTGTCTTCCTTGATCACGGTCACGGAGGAATGTAATGAGCGGTTATATGCTTTTCGCGATGCGGTAATCACAGCGGTTGTTCTTGAACCACAGGTGGTCACAGGCGTCACAACCTGAGCCGATGTGCCGCTGGAGAAACTTCTGCCGAGAGTGGCGTTAGTCCCGATAAACGCACTCCCACAATCATCACGTTGACAGATGTGATATATATGTACATACCTTTCTTCGAATAATCTTTAGTAGCGAGTGGCGCTTATGTTGTTTGCAATTTTTGGTTCAAGTGTCCTTTCTCGTGCGCGTCCTTATTTAGTTAAAGATTAACCAAGACCAAATATAGCCCAATTACCTGGGCTACTGCATAACATTGACGCCACCACGCCACGTTTTTGCAATCGTCTGACACCGCGATCCCCCTCGATTGGCAGGTCTCAGGAGAAACTGTTGCGCGTGGTCTCGGCGCCAAGGCTGTGACGACGTCACTCAAAACGCGGCCAATGGCGTGTGTGCTTAGGATCTACGTAACTGATACAACGACGTAACTGTTCTGGTATTTTTCCCTCAATGTTCGCTCGATTGTATTATGTTACCTGTTTGCGGTATGCTCATTTTTGAGTTATATTTTTGTGTATCTTTGTACACACTTTTGCCATAGCGCAATTAGCGCTGCAGTATGTGTAAATAAATAAATAAATAAATGAATAAATAAATAAATAAATAAACTGGTAACATAGCAAATGGAGACTGCTCATTACATCGCTGCCGAATGGATTTGGTTCCTTTTATCTATATACACCTTTCGCTGTAAAAATGAAATAGCAAAGACATTTTTGCTACTTTTTCGTTAACTGCAATTGCTGGCGCTTAAAAGCGGTAATGGAGGACGCACACCAGCAAAAGACACGAATGTCCACCTAGGTTGTTATTTTCGCTTGAAGAGCCAGTCAAAAGGCTCCAACATTTTTTTTATCCACCCGGCCCTTCCCAACCCCAAACAAACTAGTGCATATTTCCTACGCCTGACCAACCTCCTTCCACGTGCAGTGACGTCAACTCGGCGATCGGTGACTTGACGCAGTACGCAGCTCGTTGATTGGTCTAAACCAGGTCTCAACCAACAGTAATGAAGTCAACGTCACTGATCACCGAGTTGATGTCACTGCGCGGGGAAGGATGTCAGTCAGGCGTAGGAAAGATGCGCGAGCTTGTTTGGCGGGTGTCAAAAGAACCTCGGAGGCTGTTGACTGGCCCTCAATATACAGTAAGAAACTCGCTCAGACGCAGTAGGAAAGAAGCAAAAATAAAATTAAATATCTTCGAAGTGGCCGATGCATAGGTGAGAAAAAACGACGTGACCTAGGAAACGCGAAGTCAGCGCTTCTTCTGGTTCGTCGGGTTAGGGCGACGATCACCGCTGGCGCCATCCCACATCCGGCCTCGTTCGCACTGCGGACGCCGCGTGAATTTCAGTGTGGCTTGTTGAAATACTCTTTGGGACCTGCAAACCGTCTTTGAAGACGACCTATGACTGACGATTTCATGGAATTGTGCTTGTTCGTCCACCTTCGTCACGTCTCTCCTGCGCGGTGGGAAGAAACTAGATCAAAAAGTGATATTGATGGAGGAAAGAAACGACACAATTGGGAATGTGGACAGCTTGCCAGCGTACGTACCAAAACAAATGTGGCACAGAAGAAAACCACAACAAAAAAAAAGTGATTAAGCGAAAACGGGTGGCAAAGCTAAGGGTGATAAGAGGAAAAGCGACAGTAAAAAAACCTGTGATGAGCGAAAAGGATTTTAACTGAAGAAAAGGGCGAGTTAAGTACAATGATAGCAAAGAAAAAGGAACAAATGCACTACGGAGAGTTGGAGCTTGAAATTGAATGTTTATTTGCCTTTACGCTTCACCAGTAACTAATTGGAAGCGCTGTGACCGCAAACTTCGTGGTGTCCCCAACTTCGTTTTTTTGTTGTTGTTGTTGCTAATGCAGGAACCTAAAGTTTATTTATATTTTTGGTTTTTCAATACTACGAGTTCTTACTTCAGTCGTATTGGCATCATACTCTTTCATGTTTATATACTGCACTACTTCCTCAGCTCTCACTTTTTCTTAACACCTTGTTTCTTTTATTTTTTTCACCAGTTGCGTGCATCTTCATATTGATGTCTTCTTCTCAATCATATATATGACCACAATGAAATGGGGACCCACAGTACCACTGGACCCTTATACCCAAGATTTAAACCAGAATTTCCGTCTTTGGCTTGTTCTTGTCCTGATGTGTTGCCTGATGTGTGGTGGGCGAAAGGAAATTCAGTTGAAGAAAAGGGTGAAATAAGCACAATGATAGCAAATAGGAACAAACCCTATGGAGTGTTGGTGCGTTATTAGTCAGATCTTCGCTTCCGTTTTTTACCCGCTTCTTTCTAGCAAACATATGTACCGCAGCTTCCGAGGAATGGGTCACGCTTCCAACAAACCAAATTGATTATCAGTGATTATTTGGTGGTTTCACATCACACAATTACTTCTATTCGCTCTCCGTCTTCCATCTACCTTAACACTTTTTGTATACCTGGCTTTTTTTATGAGCATATTTCTTTTCCTATGAGCTGGTTCTTCGCAACTTGCAAATGACCAAGTTTGACATGTGGAGATGTTCAAAGTTCCGATAGCTTTGGAGTTGAAGTGGATGGTTTTTAAGGCGCCTGTGAAAGGTGTTTTTCTGGAAGATTCATTTTGTTATCAGAGAATGCTAGAACTCATACTAAAATAATGTTTTTTTAGCAGTAAGATAACTTCTTATGGCCACTTCTGTAAAATTGAAGAGAAGGTATAGACTTTTGTTTAGCAGCATGAAAATTATATCAGCATAAGAGGTCTTCTACATGAAAGAATAATCAATATTATGAAACGTTTATTTTTTTAACGAATGTAACCAGACGACACACATCTTTACATGTTCCAACAAAAATCACTAGTTTCGTGTACGTGCCATTCAATCATGTCAACTTCAGAAGCTTTGAATGCTTATCTGTGATTTGTGGTCCCACTCCACGGCTATGCATACGCACCAAATTGCTCTTAAGCATGCACGCATTGCATGGAAAAACGATATAATCGGGCTCTCAAAACAGCCGCTCTGTTGCTCGGCTTGTCCTACGAGGCCCGTCCACTCGCTTTGCCTTCTTTAGCTGAGAACGAGGCCGCCCGTTTTGAACGACAACTGCTCCGCTCGACTCGCGGATTTAGGTGGTCGCGTCGGCATGCATAATCAACTAAATTTGCACTCTCACCAGAACAGTCAAAGCAAAAACTAAGAACTTTCCAAAATATCTCCTCCTTCTCCCATTCCTTGTCTTCTTTCCACGTTCTCAACGGTTTTATAACCACCCACGGCGGCACCAGCGCATGTGCGCTTTTTCTCGATGATCGGTTTTTAGCCAACGTTAAAATTTGTTATATATGGCAAGTGGCCATCGAGCTAGCTACGTTTTTAAATGAAACGCTTCTTGTGAAAGTGCTGGTGTTCTTGAAGTTTTAATTATTTTATTTACAGTATACTGCAGTCACAAAGTGGCCTGCAGGTGGGATATTGTACAGTTGCTAAGTTACAAGCAAAGATGAAGACGTACAGAACACAATATTACAGAAGAGAGACAGCTAATGAGAATAAAAAGACGCATATATAGGATATGGAAACAAAAAAACCCACCTCTCCGCTCAAAAATATTACTCCCATACTCGAGTGCAACATGTATATTATCTGGAAATTTTAGAGAAACATACAAACAGAAAGTCCAGTATTTGCAATTTATGAAGTGACATGACAAATGAAATGACAAAATATAAAAGTGAAAGCCAAGAGAACAAAAAAAAACAGTCACATAAACACTCGCTAGTTCACTGCATTTTTAAATGCGTAAGCAGCACATTTTGACACTTACTTGCAATATTTTCAGGCAGTGAATTCTAGTCAGAAATTTGTCCATGGAAAAAAACGAGCACTTGAAAAGATTAGTGCGCGTTTCATAAGAAAGTATTTATGTACATGTCAACTTCTTGAAGTGCGTGACAGAAATGGCTGAAGATACACACGTGCAATAGCATTGTGTGTTCTGATAAAGCAAGAATAAAAAAATTTGTCTTATAATTTCCTGCGCACGTCTAAGGTTTGAAACCTATTTACAAGCATAAGAGAAGATGGTGTATGTGTGCTCCTATAATTGTTATATGAGAAGCGTATACAGTGTCCACCTCTACACCATCTCGAGCCTATGCTTATATTTTTAACGTGATAGCGTTAAAGAGCTCGCGCTGCAGAAAACCCGCTGCCAGCGTTGGCCTCGTTGGTTGTGAGCGAAAAAGCGTCTGTGTGCCTGTGACCAAAAATCAAGTTACCGAGATAGCCACGGTTGGCCGCTACTTGTCCATGCGTGTGCGCGCGATCACATTGAAAAAGCCGCGCATTCAAAGAAAAAAAAGTGCTCAAGGTCAAAAGCAGTGGTAGTTTCTTTGCTCTGCCACCCTCCCTGCTTAGCTTCCAGCGCTTTCGTCGGTACGAGAGAATAGATAATGCAATTGCAGGCTGCGACAAACATTTGTAACTCAGCTCGCACTGGACGGATTACTAAACTTTTGCGGCGTTGAACTCGTCTGGCAGTAAGATCACGTAGTGAATTCATTCCATGGTTACTTGCAAAAGTGTTCCAGGGCCCCTTTAAAGCAATTTGTTCGACAGGTGTCACGACGAAAACGAGCCGATTCAGTGATAAAAGCGCGCGGCGCGATGGTCCAATCTACTGTGTGCGTGTTTGTGTGCGCGCGTATTGATGTAACAAAACGTATAATTAAGTATGCACTTAGCAGAGCCGGATTTTGCTATCGCGTTACACTCTTAAAAGTGAAGCTTAAGGGTCCCCCAATTTTTTTTCATGTCGATACCAAACTACGCTAGCGTATTCAACTTTAGGCAAAACATAGTTTTTGTAGACGAGAAGCTTTGCATAGGGGGAAGGGGGGGTTCAGTTCGTGCCCAAGTAAGCGAAGTTTGCATGTAGCTGCTGTACAGATGTTTTCCATGAGGGAGGACCATGTAGGTTGGTGGGGAATGTCTATACCAAATATTTGTACACCGTCGGTTCTTCGATGGTGTCATTAATAATTGTATTGCGTATAATAAAGGTTGATTTTTTATTACTTATGCACAGAACAGTTTTCTCGGAATTCAGGATCATTGATCATGTGGTGCACCATTCGTAAATTTCTATTACAGGCTGATGTTTGATGAAATTTTGTCAACCTGTCAAGATATTTTTTTAAAAGTGACACAATTATCGGAAAACCCCTTAACTAGGACATCTGGGCCCACAGTTGCAGCTATATTGTTCAGGTACATGAGGACTAGAATTGGTCCCAATAGACGTCCCCGAGGCACATTGGACGTACTCGCAAGTGCGTGGGTGGGCCCTCATGCCAAAAAAAAAAACTGAGTTTGTTTAGTCAAGTACTGTGTAATCCAGTTTACAATAGAAAGAGCTAAACCAAACTTGCGAAGTTCTTTCAGGAGTTTAGGATACATGGTCAAAAGCATTGCTGAAACCTTGAAAAAATACAAACCAATCAGACCGGCCAAGTCCAGAGTTAAAGGGACCTTTTTTTTATTGATGTGATGTAAGGAGACGTTGGTGCACCAATAGGGCGCCGGCTAATCCTTATCACTAAGAAGTGTCTAACAAAGTTCACGGAATGTCCAAGTCTCCAAGCGTAGGAAGTCCAAAGCACATAAAATACACAATTTATAATATCAGTTAAAATTGATATTTCGAAACAATGTATTCAACAGTCACATATACGTGCATATAAAGTGATGTGAACAAATTGAACAGAAACCACTGCGCACAGTCAAACAGTCACATAGTTGTCAACATAACAGTCACATACCCAACACAATAGTCAATAGTCTCATAACTATTACAGACTGTTACACAGCATTGATTTCTTGAAATATTACTTGATCAACTGCTCTCCTAGACACCACACACACACAAAAATTGGCAGATCCCACGTAATGTGGCGATTCGATGATATGCGAAGCGAAAATGGGAAAGCTTGGTATGTCACTTTAAAATAAGCAAAATGTTACGAAGTGGAGGGAAGTGATGCTGTGTATGACTTCCGTGTCATGATTATCATGTATGGATGTGTCGTTTACGTTTGCCATCTATTCAGGTCACGTGATACTAAATTTAGGATATGTGTAGCTTGCGAAACGACAGCGAGCACGCTCTGAGCGTGGTATGTTGTCATCTTGTTACATGACACGCGTGTCAGGATTATTATAATTGCACCACTGACATACTGTTGTCATCCATTGAAGTCACGTAACACCAAATTTGGTATATGTGGAACAAGCAAAACGGCTGCGAGCGCATCATGAAGGGCCCAATATACTCCAATACAGCGTTGACGAGCGCGCACGCTGGGCCCTGCGACGCTACGTTAGCAAAACGTGAGCACTCTATAGTCTGACGCCAAGCGCCACCGGCGCGACCAGCGTCCGTCGGCTTGGCCCTAGAGCAACCGGCACGAAATGCGACATGCTGCATTTCGCGCCGATTCGTTACTAAGACAACACTGCGTCTCCCTCTTTTCGTGACGGAGCGACGCTGAACGCTCTGAAATGCGCATGCGTCAAAGCATCGCCGCGCGGCACGCGCCTGCGAGTATATGGCAAGAACGGTGCCTGGCGTGGCAACGCCGGCGTGACCGGACGAAATGAACGCCGGTGAGCACGCGCACCGCGTCACGTCGAAATGTTTTCGCGCCTTGACTGTGGGATGTAGTCATCTTCTCACATGACACGCATCTCATTATTATCATGTTTGCACCAGTCACGTACTTTCATCATTCATTGACGTCGCGTAATATCAAATTTGGCGAAAGTAAGGCTAGCGAAATGGCCGCGAGTGCATCATGAGTGTGGCACGTAGTCATGTTGTTACATGACACGCATGTCGTGATTATTATGTTTGTATGTGTCATTTACCTATGCCATCCGTTCGCGTATCGTACTACCGAGTTTGGCACGTGTGAAGCTATCGAAATGGCCGCCAGAATGACATGCATCTCATGATTAGTATGTTTGCACCAGTCATATACCTTCGTCATCCATTCACATACCGTAATACCAAAATTGGTATATCTGACGCTAGTGAAGCGCCCGCGAGCGCATCATGAGCTTGGCATGTAGTCATGTTGTTACATGTCACGCATGTCATGATTTTCAAGTTAGGGTCTGTCGCTTGTGTTTGCCATATAAAGTCATACCATGCCAGTTTTGCAACACGCCATGTGAACAAAACCACCGCAAGAGCTGCAAGAAGATGAAATGTAAGTCATGACATTCATGACGGTCATGTCATGATTTTCATGTTGTGACCAGTCAAATATGTTCTTCATACAGTCATTGTTATATTATATCAAGTTTGGTATCGATAGCATTATCGAAACGGCCAAAAGAGCTAAAAGTCGTAGATAGATAGATAGATAGATAGATAGATAGATAGATAGATAGATAGATAGATAGATAGATAGATAGATAGATAGATAGATAGATAGATAGATAGATAGATAGATAGATAGATAGATAGATAGATAGATAGATAGATAGATAGATACGCTGAAAGTCACCGAAGTTCGCTAAGAAATGCTTCGCATTTAAAAAAACTTGAAAGTGATGTAAATGCAATAGTGAAAGTACTTCGCAGGGTTGCTGGAAGTTTGTGAGGCGGATCAGTATCATCACTAGTAATTGTTCATAATGCTCAAATACCACAAAGAATTGCATACTTTGTGGCAATTTTGCATGACATTTATTTCACGTCGGAACAAAGGCTGCAAAGACTTTTAGCCAGGGGATTACGCATACGCTTAAAAGTTGCGAAAGTGACTTCCAGTTCACTTGTAGTATAGCTGAGGCTAAATTTGTCATCTGCGTTATAGAAGCGTGAGCACTGTAGAAAAAAAGAGAGAGAAAGAAATAACTTAATCCGAATTCAGTGGCTGTGTGGCACCACATGTTCACCTAAAAGGTGGCCAGTGACCCTTGCATTTATTTTTGTGTCACTGCTGGTCATCTGGACGCCCCGCATGTGGTATTTCAAGCCAATAATTCAGATATAAGACAGAAAGAACGAGGCTGACTAATAAGCTCTCCCACGGCTTTTGTTCGACCTTATGCGTTTAGTATTCCTTATCCAAATTTTCAAACAACTCGAGCAATTAGCAATTCTTGAATTTTGTATTTCCTATAGTTTTAGCGTTGACCAATTTGAGTTGTGAACTTTTTGATACTGCAGTGATCGGCTTCGTTTGGTTATAAGATTTTGTTCTTAAGTCAACCACAGTAGTTACTTGCTGCATTGTCACGCTAGTTAGCTAAAAGTCGGAGATATGGTACTCGACACCACAGTGGTTGCATTTCGTGGCAAATTAGATGCAATGGATGGAGATGTTATGCTGGTGTACAGAATGAAAGAATTCTATATGTGGATATGCGTGCATGCGAGTTTTATGGTAAAAAGACAGAAGTCCTTAGCGCTCCATGAAACTTTTATGAACCAAGCACATTATACAGAATTGCTAGATGCCAGCTAGTCTACAAAAAAACTTCATGGAGCCGCAGGCTCACCATCGATCTATACACTGTATAAATTAACCCAGATGGAATCAAGCATGAGAGATAAAAGAAAGAAAGATAAATAGAGAGATATATAGAAAGAAGAAAAGAAAGGAATACAAAAGTAAGAAACAAAGTCAGTAATTCCCTACACCTGACTTGAAGGCGTCTCTTTTGCTCAACCAAGTTATTTTATAAATGTCACCCTCTCATAATCACGCCCTATAGTGGCATCATTACATGCATTCTTGGAGTAACCAGATACTGTTTATATTCATTGATGCAGTGGCATTGAATGCCTCGAAACCTATTGTCATCATGAATGTTCTAGGAAGACGACGAAGCTGTTGCTGCTTGTCTAAGCTTATCTGTCTTCATTTATCGTTGTTTTTGTTTACATTACGGCTCAGCACTCCTGAAGGCGTCGGACGACTCGAAAAGGTGCCTGCCGTATCGCTGACCGACGGGAGCTGCGCAGCCCGCCGCGTCGAAAGGTGCTCGAAGAACCGAAACAAGCATCGGTGGAGCGCCGCCATGACCTCCCAACGTGTGACACCAAGTCAGAAGCACCAGCTGGTTTGCGCAAGCATACCTGACTGCAAGCGACAACACAGCGCTGAATGGGAGGGCGTATCAACTGTCATCGGGGATCACAACGTGGCGAACCTCACAGATCTAGACATGGATGAAAGTGGTTTCCGTCTTGTGCGACATCGCAAAGACAGGATGGTGAGCCTTCCTGTGCTAATTGCTCCAACATCCGAAGAAGCTAACTTGAGGCAAGTGAACCCTATTGACCTATACTCTGAAATTGAAACGATTCTCGGTGGAGCACCAGCTAAGAGCCATTTCGCAGCACAGGGAGCCCTGCTCTTGGATATAGAGACGGAACACCAAGTTAATAGGCTTCTAGAGACCAACACTATCTGCGACCTTACCATATCTCCCCGTGTACCACACAGCTACACGCAAAATACATGCATTTTAAAAGGAGTCCCAAGATGGTACTCGGACGAAGAGCTGTTAACCAACCTGAGACCTCAAAGAGTATACCACGCAAGAAGAATCCTACGACGGGTCCAAACCTCATCGTCCGAGTGGGAATCAAGGCGCACCGACTCTGTGGTTCTCACATTCGCTCCCGATTCGGAACGCCCAGAGAAGATTAACCTTGGCTTCACTAGACACGAGCTTGTAGACTACGTGGAGACGCCGCCACGCTGTTTTAAATGTGAGCGTTTTGGACAAGTTGCTAAGCACTGTCGTGGGGAACAGAGGTGTAAGCGCTGTGGGGGGCTTCATAACTTTAAGACGTGTATAAGTAAAGAAAAACTTGTGTGTGCAAACTGTGGCGGCAACCACCCACCTGGCTACGGCCGATGTTCAGCACGAACAGCTGCGCAGCGAATAAATAAGACGTTTGTCCTCGGCCCGAAGACTGTGAACGAACCATCGTTCACAAGGGAGACGTTCGGCGCGCCACAACGTGGTGGTTTGGACAATGAATACGCAGGAAATTTTCTGTGCTTAAATCTGACAAGAGCTGGTACTGAGTCAGCGGAAGTGCTCAACGCTGGTGAGAAATGTATCACGAAAGAGTCCACCAAGTGCACCTATGCTGATGCACTGAGCCCACCTCAAGTACCACCTGGAAGTAAACAGCAAGAAAACCTCGAGAACGTTATTCGCGATCTGTTCACCGCACTACGTTCACACGTTGCTAAGATGCCTGCGAGTTCAACGAAGGACGTGTTGGAAGCAGTCCTGGCTCTAGAGTCAGTGTTACTTTTCTTTGCTTCCACATACACATAGTAGAATAATGGCAATGTCTCGCCCACCTGGTCTATTCCGTCCTTCAAAAGTGCCCTTAATAATGGGATGGAATTGCGCCGGTCTTCTAAAACGTGTGTGCGAGCTCAACCTTTTCCTGCGCGACATTCCAATACCGATTCTAGCCCTCTCCGAAGCCGGTCTCCCGAATGCAAGGACGCTCCCAGGGTACACCCGACACGGCAACCCGAGAATAACGTCATTTGCAAATGGAAGCGCAACGATATACATAAGGCGGGAAATACCTCACGCCGCCTTACCAGTGCAAGACCTCTGTTCCAACTCACTGGAAGTCGCTGCTGTGCAAGTGTACCTGGGAAACCGAAAACTGAGTGTAGTATCGGTGTACATAAGTCCACGAAAGAATGTCTCCATGGAGGTTTTCATAAAGGAACTTTGCACTCGATGTCCCGCTCTTCGAATAATCTGTGGTGATTTTAACGCGCACCATCCACTCTGGCGAGATAAGAGTGTAGATTTTCGAGGCAAGGAACTTCCAGCAGCTGCGGATGCTGCCGACTTATATGTGACGAATGATGGCAAACCTGCATTTTTCAGGCCACCAGATTCATGGAGTGATATAGACGTTGTACTTCACTCCATGGACCTTCTGGTATCATCGACCACGGCTCCAGACAAGATGGGCAACGACCATTTCCCCATCTTCACCAATGACCTGGGATTTCGAACTGCTGGTCGACAATTCTGCAATGTAGCACGCTGGGACACCTACAGAGAAGCTGTGGAGAAATCCACTGGTGAGCTGTTCGCAGATATGTTGCAAAGCAAGTGAGCCGCAACATCATTTCTGAAACTGCCCGACCATTTTTTCTGCTCCTGACTTGAAATTGAAGAACCTCTGCGCAGCACGTAGACGAGAGGAGCGGAAACTAATGAGAACGAAAGGAAATCTGTCTGCGAAAACCGAATATAACAGGATAAACGCTGCGCTCTGTCGCCGTACAAAAAAAACTAAGACGAATTCAATGGGCCACTTTCTGTGAGAGTTTATCAACGTTTACGCCCTTGACAAGGATATGGGCAGTAATAAATAGTCTTTCTGGGAAGATCTGCTCACACAGGCCATCCGATGCACTCGCTTTGAAACAAGGGAAAGATTTGCAAACCCTTGCGGAGGATTTCGCAGACGTGTACACATCTGGCAGATCAACAGGAGTGGCGATTCCTCTGTCACGCCCAGTTTTTTCCCTCGATGAATACGCCATTCACCTTTCGAGAGCTGGATATGGCACTTAGCAAATTAAGAAGATGCTGTGCCGTGGGTCCCAATTTGATCAGCAATCAAATGGTGACAAATCTGCCATATGAGCGAAAAAGGGCCCTTTTGGACATATTTAATCATGTCTGGAGCACGGAAGAGATCTCAGTTGTTTGGAAGACAGCATAGGTGGTGCCAGTCCTAAAGTTCGGAAAGAATCCTGCGACCCTCGCATCATATCGACCGGTATCTCCTTACATCATGCGTATTTAAGGTGATGGAAGGATTAATATGTACAAGATTAACTTGGTACCTTGAACAAGGAAGACGATGGCCATCGTGTATGACGAAATTTCGCCCATGACTGATTGTCTAGGACAGTGTTTTGGACCTATTAAGGCACATCAAGCACCACCACGTCAGCAGACTCTCGACACTCGCCGTCTTCATGGTCGTTGCCAAGGCATATGATTGTGTGCTTCAGGCGAGCATCGTGAACAGGCTCCAAGCCATAGTGTATCGGGAAAAGCTCTTCGGTTCGTACAGGTTAACTGTGTCCGGGTTAAGCTTGGAAATGTAATTAGCGAAGAGAGACGCGTTTCCCTCGGCATCCCACAAGGAAGTGTTCTATCTCCCTTGCTTTTTAACGCTGCCATGGCCAGCCTTCCTGACACTCTGCACTTAGCTCTGAAAGCAGTTTTAATATCCAACTACGCCAATGACATCTGCATTTAGATCTCAGGGTACCAGCACAAATGTTTAGCCTGGATAGCACAAAGTGCTATTTCAATCATTGAGCGTCACTTGTTGACCCTTGGCCTATCTTTATAAGCGGAAAAATCAGCCTTCATGCTCATCCCGGGAGCGAGACGGAAGTCAACACGTCTGTCGCTGAATATTCGATGCCACTCAATTCGTTGTGCAACAGGTGTCCATTTCCTGGGCATTACCATCGACAGCAAGCTATTATGGCGACGTGCGGTTGATGGTATAGTCACTGCATCAGTGCAAAGGATCAACGCTCTTCGTCGCATGGCAGGGGTACGTTAAAGCAACAATTCTATGTCTATGCTTAAATTGAATACTGCGCTTATAACAAGCCGCATTCTTTATCACTGCCCCTGATATCACCATCACCGAGCCAGTTCGAACGCCTAGAGGCACTGCACAAAAAGGGTCTTCGCTTGGCGATGGGAGTTCCTCAGGCGGCTTCAAACACGAAGGTCACCAATGAAGCCGAGTCTCTTCCGCTCCGCCTTAAGTCGTCTCAGGCCTTATTGACGCAGCTGTCAAGATTGGGCGAGCTCTTCGCAGGCACGGCGCTTCTCCGGCGGCTAAGAGCAAGAACTGGCTCACATTTTAACGCGGCACTGAACATATTTCAATATTTAGGCTTGAAACTGCCCAAACGGCGCCCTATGGACTCGCCATTGTCTTTTGTGGATGTTGCGTGTAACTTCAGCGTACCCAAGCTACCAGCGAAGCGCACCATTTCAGCCGCGAAAGCGAAATTTCTTGTGCGGCACCACTTGAGCACCATGTACCGTGGCCACTTACAAGTGAGCACCGACGGATCAGTGTGCACACAAACGGATAGCTGCGCAGCGGCTTTCTGCATACCCTGCCTTGGCGTGTCGTGGTCGGGCCGCCTGGATCGCGTGGTTTCGTCCACAACGGTAGAAAGCGCCGCAATCACGCGGCTTTGCGAAAATTGCGATCCTTTTCTGCATGAGATGTTGTAGCGCTGACGGACTCCAAATCGGCCTGGTCATTCAAGACTGGGAGATACGCTTCCCGATTCTGTGCCTTCTGCGGTGACATCGGGGATATTGAACATTTTATTTGGCTTTGTCCACAGTGTGATGTGCAAAGAGCAGCGGTAATCCGCACCTTGCAAAAAGGCTGTCATAGGCACCGGACAGTTGACGACGTCATTTTTCCCGAAGAACCCGCGGCAACTAGGAGTAACGTGCAACAAATTTTGTTGGTGTTACTGCGAGACACTGGGTTGTCTGACACGTGATGACAATTTCCGAATTCAGGAGATGCTCAGGCGGAACAATTGCTGGGCTAGGCTAACCCCGCCTGCTGCAACACCACCACCACAACCACCACAACCACCACCTTCTTGTCATCATGTTCATCCGCCTCCAGTCATACTACTGACACTCTCATAATGATTAAGACGGCTCAGTTCCTGCCAGCTACGGAAAACGTGGTCATTGTCACCATCAACTACAGGCTTGGAAATCTCGGTATTGAACCTTCTGAGCGAATCTCGCATTTCAAAGCAGCCTATACATCTTCGAAATTCTGCTCTGTGAACGCGCCTTTCATACCCTTGTTGCTTTTGAACGTAAATGAGATAGTACATGTAGTTACATTCGACGCCTCAAGGTAACTTAACTTTTTCAGAGCGGTATCTAGCACTTGCATGGAGCTCTTGAATATACTTCTTTTTAAATGAGAAAGCGGTACCACACCTAATGCTTGCCAATATGCTTTAGCAATATAGCGTGCAAAAAGTATTGACACCACGTGGTTATGCATTGTTTTAATGAGCACAGGACACTTCTACGTGATTGAGGAGCGGTCGAAAATGTCAAAACTTTGATATAAATTCATTGAAAAATCTACGACACGTGAGTTTGACTGAGCCTCATGCAATAAATGCAAGAAGAAATTTCTTTTTTATTTGAAAAGAAAAGTCTCATTAGAAAGAAATGATTATGGTGGCAGCAAGAGTCCATGTCGTGATGTCGTCATGGACACATGAAAGGAGACGGAGTTTACGAAAAGGAATTGTGTGAAAGTTTTTACGGAAGGGAACGCTCTTGAGGCAGGCCATAGACACCCAAAAGGGCGAACAAGGTATCCGGAATATTGCACACTGGCGTACCGAGTCTTCTGGTGCAAATTTGAGCAGTGCTGAAGCATAAAAATACCGGCTGCCAAGAATGCCAGCCTCATGCGATTGTACAATATTACCAGGTGTTCGTTAGTAGTGTTCATGTCTGTTACTTCTATGCTTTTTGTGTTTGGTCGATCTAAGCCGCAGAGGCCAGTCACCTAGCTTTAGACTCAACCTCACAAAATGCTCTACAGTCCGCTTGGTGTTGAGGACACATTGAATCCATCAAAAAAGCCATGAAAGCCATGAGGAAAGACAGCCGCAATAAGAAATCACTGTGTTAAGGAAAAGAGCAACCAAAGAAACATAAGTGAGAGTAACTAGAATATGCTTCTCAGTGAAAAAGAGTGCTTATGTGACAGCCGGCACAAGAAATACTGAAAGCGAATGCGAAACAAAATTGTAGTATAAAAACTATCGTGATGACTGTGGGAAGACATGGTGGCGGTGACAGCTGCGACACAGTACGGTGAAACAATTCATTAACCCGTAATGTGTGCAGGCTCCCATATCTCTGAGCTTTCGCTGCCGAGGAAGTTAGCGTTTCGTCAAGGGCTGCTCCAACGATTTGCGCCGTTTTCTTCTTTTGTGCGTCCGCATGTGACTCCTTGACAGCTGATCGGAATGAGCGGTAAAACAAGCCAAGGTGGTAGCGACAAGCCGGCGCACCATATTATGGATCTGCCATTTGCTAGCAGCGCCAGATGCTGAACTTAGCTCAAAACAGTCATCACCAATTCTTCCCATTCCTCAGCTCAGGAGCTAAGTCGTTCGCTTCATGGAAACCACCGAAAAGGTGTTCCCTGCTTTGATTTACCGTAGAATGGCAGTCATAAGAGTTGCAGCACACTCGCATCTCCTTTCAACTCCTTTCGCTGAGCTCCATACAAGCCAGTGGTGTTTTCGCAGCGAGTTCTCTTCACCATTGCATTCTTCTTTGTTATGCCGACTCATACAAAGAAATAAAAAAGACAGAAGCCGATGTCATTACTCTGTCGCTTTTCTTGGCACACTAACATCGCGAAAGAGGTATGTGCTAGATATATCAAGTATGTGGTGTTTACCGCAGCCCCTTTTTATGTGCTACCTTTCGTACATTTTCTTTGCGTTCCTTTTCTTTTTTGTCTTAGTAAATATGGGCACTCCGTCCTTTCAGGAAGTACTCAGCTTGCAAATAAGGCTAGACTGTCCCAGAAAAGTGAAGGAGCTCCTTCTGTCGTTCGTCCTTCCTGTGTAGTTCACTGAACTTCTCTGTGCGCTGGGAACTTCGCTGGCGGAGAACTCTGCAGTGGAGTTACTATTCAGTTCACGATCCCAACTTTTTGGTAGCTGTCCATCATTTTTTTACCTTTTAGTTTGCCAGACTTCCACCAGTCAACCGAATTACCATTAGGGCAACGA
>NW_023610546.1:0-44391 GCF_013339725.1 Rhipicephalus microplus
TTCCATCATACTTATAGAGTGGTAAAAAGCAATGTGCACCCCACTCACCTGCAGATTCCTTGACGTTGGATGGTAGGTTCAGTCTTGTATGCACGTTGATGCCGATGGTCGAAAGAAAGCGGCTTCGCGTCGGGCAGAGAAGAAGAAGAACGGTGAGCAGACGTTGCCCCTTCAGCGTTACTTCGCGGTGTTCTTAAAAAACAAACGAACAAAAACGGCAAGTTCTCCCGTATCACGCGCCTGCGCCACGGCGATCCATCTGGACAGTTACGTTACCACCAGCCCCACGGAAATGCCGGCCCTTTGTCTCCGGTGGCTTGCGTTTCTGGATTCGAGTGACATCGGCGTTTTGATAACGGTCACGATCTCGACGATATCACGAGTTCGTCGGTTGCAAAACTATCGCCCGCGAAATCACGCCCACCTTCGGCGACGTTCTTCGAGTTGGTTAGCAGTTCAATAAAACTGCATATTTGTCCAGTCATGTTTCACAAAACTGGAGGCGTACGGCCATCCTTGTTACGATGAGCACCGCATCTTAGAACACTGAAGCGAAGTAGAGGGGAAAAGCGGCACCTAGTGGAAACAACGCATTATGCATCCCTTCAAACGAATAATGCGGTGCCGTTCCCGGGCGTACAGCCAACGTGAAAAGTGTAGAAAACGAGAAATATGAAACAAAAACTGAAATTTCCGGCAAAATAGCAATGAATCTGGTCGATTTTCATTTTACGATCTACAACCGTGTGGCCACTTCTGCATGCAAGCAGGTGACTGCATTGATTGTTTGAAGAAACCTTGATGAGGTGCGAAACACGCCTTAGCACGCAGTAAATGGGTGACACCCGCATCGGGACCGCCAGGTGTCAGCCACATCGCACCCTTGCTGTTCAGTCCAAAGCTTGAAAGCGAAATCCATATTCCTTTCAAAACACTTCAAAATCCATACTCTTTCAAAAGTATTCTCTTCTGCAGGGTCGATTTGTGTGTACCCTCCTGACCCGCCTCCTCGAGACGACTACACATTGAGCTCTGCCTCTGGCATCAGACTCATAACCTTTCTGTGATTGATGAGGCTTTAGAGTGTCTTTGGGACCGGCATACCGGTGACCAATCCAGAAAGCCATCTTGTGTCGTCACACATTCTGATGCATTTCGAATTCACGCTGCTAAAAGGATCACATGACGTCAAGGTGACGTACCGTTATCACACAAATAAATATTTCTTGTATCGGTCATGTTGACGCCGCCTATGGTCACTCTTCACCATTGATGAGGCAACTAAGGATTCCGACCTACTGTAAGCACCTGCAGAACGTCCACATGGTCAGCAAGTTACGCTTGTAATCCGTGAATTCGGGCTTCTTTTTTCACTGAGTCACTTCTTGGATTTTTTATGCCGCCTGATATATTATTTGGCGGGCTGATTTGCACTTTCCCTAGAAATGTAGTTATTTTAGTGCCCATCGCGTTCACCAATAGCGCCTTTGCCGCTTACTTATACCACATTTGTCGTAGCGGTGGGTAGTTGAGTCATAGAGCATAACATAAAAATTACGAGAGTGGTCACTCGGGCCGAAAGCAGCGGAGCTACGTTGCTTGCTTCACCCCAGCCTTAAAATGGAAACACATCACTTACTGCTTCAAAGAAACACGTGTACTAGTTAATCACTACAGTACCTTTTCTAAATCATTATACGTCTACGTGTTTTTGCGACTGTGATAGCGGCCTGAATTCGTCTTTATTGTCTGCGATTGTACGGTGCGATAACATCGGGCTGGGATCCAGCATGAATCGGACGCGAGAGAAGTACACATGCGTCGATGCGACGGCATGGTGCGCTACGGTAACACTGTCACGCTCCGTGTTCATGAGCATTTAGTGCAAAGAAGAAGTACAGGTAGCAGCAGGGAGATGCCACAAAAGATGTGCGCTAGCGGGCCTGGCGTGCGTCGTGGTCTTCGCCTGTTTCGGCTGTTTCTCACCTTGGCTGCTGCTAAACACGAACGCCATCAATACTTTGTGAAGTGATCATCGCATTTGTCATTGAAGCCTTAACCTAACGTTTCTGCCATTGTGCTTTTCGTTGAAGACTTCTTTTTAGTGTTCTTCATTTCGCCTAATATTGCTGTGAATTGCTTCACAAGAAATAAAACTGTATGAAATGCCTCGAAAGTGAGTCGCTGCTCACAATGCTAGGTTTTCTGTGTGCCGCTATACATGTATTCGAATTCACTGCATGAGCGAGATTGCCCCGCCGCGGTGGTCCTGTGGCTAAGCTACTCGGCTGCTGACTCGCAAGTTGCGGGATTGAATCCCGGCTGTGGCGGCTGCATTTCCGATGGAGGCGGAAATGTTGTAGGTCGTTGAGCTCTGATTTGGGTGCACGTTAACGAATCGCAGGTGGTTGAACTTTCCGGAGCTCTCCACTACGGCGTCGCTCATAAAAAGCCAGGTTTTTTCGAAAAGTATCGTTATCTGTGACGCTCGCAAATTTCTTGAACCTCTAACGAGCGCAATAAGAGAGAAGTGGTGAAACTAGAAAAATGTTTGTTAGCTAAGCTAGCTCGAAATCATCAAGTAAACACTTCTGCCTCATTACGAGTTGCATGACACCTAAAATTGCTGCGTTCTTGCTGCCGCAACTGCTTGTGAATGTTTTTCGCGACAGAGCTATGTAGAGTGTGGAGGAGAAAATTAGTGAGAAGGTTGGAAACAAAATGTAGTCAACATTTTTTTTTTCCGGTACATGCTGGAGTCGAGCATTGGGGGAACTACTGCCGTGTCGCGTTGTGCACTGTATGTGTTGCTGTGTACGTTTATTGCAGTTTTACTCTTCTGCTGTTCTCCCTATATTATTGCCTATATGTTCATTTCTTGTGTGCAATTTATAATCATGATATCGCAGCTGTATTTCAGCATCTCGCTGTGCAATGAACCCCTTTTTGGGCTTGCGTTTAAAAACAATAACAAAGTGAGCATGTGCTTACCAAGATTATCACTTGTGTTGCGATCGGCCTGCCTGGCTTGACGCCGCTTTGTCGCATGAGACATTGTGGCTGAGACTACCCTGATTTCTTTCAAGTCAGCGCGCCCAGAGATGCACGACCGCAGAGAAATCGTTCTTCTAGTTATCACAGGTCGTCGGCGCCCCTCGTAACACCCTTTGACCAACCGACGGGTTAGGAAGAGTTGTTGGCCGTCGAGGCGGCTTGCTTTGTCGTCAAGGTGCCCCGGGTAAAGGACCCAGCGTCTGAGAACCGTCTGCAGATGTATTTTTCACGTTCTCCGTGGCGCCTTGGTGTCGCTGTTTCCACAATTCGTGATCTGCCTGGCACCGCATAGTCATCACTGCAACAGACTGCGAAATTGACTTCCACGTAAGACTCGACGTCTTCGTCCTGTGCTGTCTCGTGCGCGGTGTGCAGTGTTTTCTCCCTCACCCTAGGCTGAACTGGGCGTGCCTCTTCCCCCTTTGGTGGGTTGAGAAGGAGGCGGTGTTTTACCTTCTACTCTCGGGGGTGGAGGTGAAGATTACAAACTTCATTGGACTGTCCTGGCCTCCATTATTTTTTTCCTGCAGGGAATCCTGGGAAGGCCAGGACATAAAAAGGCGCTCCCAAAAAGCTCCCACAAGCTCGCAGAAGCTACCATCATGCTTTTGTCGAGAGCTTCCATCATGCTATCACCATCATGTAACACGCTAGCTGTATATAGTGTGAAAAGGAATTATTTTTACTTGGCAATATTATTTTTTGTTTCTTATATCTCTTCCAACCAACTTTAGCACCAAGATTGCACCAGGATTGTGTTGCTTTCTATAAGCACTTAAAAGACGATGTCTCTTGTTGATCATTCGCTTTATTTTCGGAGTAGCCCAAGGTTTATCACAGCGTTGTTTGGCAGACAAATGTTTTACTTGTAACATGTTTGTCTACAATCTGCTTTAGTGTGAAGCAAAATATATCCCACAGGGTTTTGAAATCTACGGACTGAGCTAAATATGAAATTCCTGCAAAAAAACGGCAAGCTCATCCGATAACGAATCACAATTTTCTTCTATCAAAAAGATATATCTTCTTTGGCCGATCATGCACACAAGAAAAGGGTATTCATCTGAACGTTGGCCACAATACAGTCATGGTCACTAATCCCAGGAGTAACAGCGTTATCATGCATGAGCAATGGTTCGTCTGATAAGAGCAGGTCTAAGACGGAAGAACTACTGAGGCCACACCTAGTAGGTTCAGTAACAAACTGATTAAAAGTCATTGACAATAATCACCTCATCAAACGCCATATATAGGGCAGATGAATTACCAAGGAATGGTTTGTTGTCAACCCACCTAGAATTGAGCTTATTGAAATCGCCGCCCATAAAATCATCATCATCATCATGATCAGTCTAACTACGTCCACTGCAGGACAAAGGCCGCTCCCATTGTTCCGCCAGTTAACTCGGTCCTGTGCTTGCTGCTGCCAATTTATACCCGCAAACTTCTTAATCTCATCTGCCCACCTAACCTTTTGTCTCACCCTAACCCGCTTGCCTTCTCTGGGAATCCAGTTAGTTACCCTTAAGGACCCGCGGTTGTCCTGTCTACGTGTTACATGCCCGGCCCATGTCCGTTTCCTCTTCTTTATTTCAACTATAATATCCTTAGCCCCCGTTTGTCACATAATCCACTCCCATAAAATAGTCATTGTTCATTGTAGAGAGAAACTTCGAAGCGGAGAAGAAAGACCCAAGTGATGCGTAGGTGGGGCAAAGGTAAAAATAACCAATCATCAGGCTGTCCAGTTTTAAATTTATATTGCACCAAACTGACTCAGAACAATCAGGTGGAGTTCACACGGGAGACGACCGTAAGCACGAATCAACAAGAAGAAAGACATCACTTACATGCGCGTGGCCATCAGAACGGTAGGCGTGAAAACCATGTGGAAAAACCTCTGAGCTACCAACAGAGTCCTCTAGCCAGGATTTTGTGCCTATTATCACGGTAGGTTCGACAAAAGAGGTCAGACAAGCAAATTCATCGGTCTTGTTCTCTATGCTTTGACAGTTAACGACCAAAATGGTAAATGCAGAATTCGGATGAGTAGAACGCCTTCTGCCGTCACGCAGCCTTGAGGAAACATTGCCCGGGCACCGCCCCTTTTGCTATTTTCCCATTAAAGCACGAAATGCTGCGTGCTATCATACACCAGCTTTTTTATCAACGATTAGCCTATCATATCGAAGCTTACGTTTAATTTTCGATGAGTCGATCATGCGCACAAGAATAGGGGATTGTCTGAACGTGGGCCAGAATACAACCATAGGAAACTCATTGGAAAACTGGTGGTTAGCCGACCGGCACCATGGGGATCGAACTAGGTGCCTTCCATAATAGAAGCTGACGCACGGAGCGTTTCGCCACCACTGCGCTCCTCGTCTGGTCTCGTCTTTTTTTTTACTAATACTAATAATATCGGAGATTACACATCCGCAGACAACCATTTGGTTACAAGAGACGCCGTAGTAGAAGGCTCCGGAAATTTTGACAGACTGGTGTTGTGTAACGTGCGCTGACATCCCACAGCACATAGGCCTCTACCATTCCTCCTCCATCGAAATGTGACCGCCACAGCTGGGATCGAGCCCGCGACCTTCGGGTGAGCAGCCGAGCGCCTTCACCACTGCTCCACCACAGTGGACGGCCTCATCTGTTTTGTGTGGCCAAGATGCTTAACGGTGAACACCAACTAAGCATGACGAGGCCGTCTAAGCAGGATGTCACTCTATACTTTCTTCTTGTGTGCGACTGGCTATGTATAGGCGCAAGTGCGTGTGTCAGGCGAAATTTGTGTATACCTGGCGATGCCGAACATGGTGCACCTGCGACAGCCTCTGGCTGAATGAAATTTTTAACAGCAGGTTCGTATCCAGCGCAAACTGTACCGCTCGTTTGCAGCAGCGTGAACATAACACAGACAGGCACACACACATGGTATGGTGATGTGGTTGGAATTTCGAACATTAAATTATTTAGAGTCCTGTGAGGCGCTGCTACCACGCAATGGGATACTCCCCTCGTTTGGACATGTATTTATGACGCATATACTCATCTTCAAAAGACATAAAATTTTGCGCTCACAGTTTCACTTGACTAAGCGAAAATTGACTATAAAAAACTTCGGCAGTTCACTTATCACAGAAGTCATTTACCCTCGCCTTACCTTATCAACGAAGTTTTTCTCACTCGAGGAATGACTGACGGATGCTATGATCATCGCCTCTGAAAATCATGACGGTGACTTTTGGACCACCAAACCTGATTCCCTGTAGGGCCTTATTTGCTACATATCCCACTTCCATACTTTTCTGGAGAAAAATCGTAAATTGACATCTCGCCTTTCTGCGCTTCACAGTCACAGTTGAGTAAACTTACTTTTTGTGGGTATTTGTCCTCTTTCTTTCATCGCGTAGCCTTTCACCACCAGTTCTCCAACAGTCCAGTGTATATCCCTGCACCATGCGTGTTCAAATTGTGTTGTTGTTGTTGTTGTTGTTGTTGTTGTTGTTGTTGTTGTTGTTGTTGTTGTTGTTGTTGTTGTTGTTGTTGTTGTTGTTGTTCTCCTATTGTTAGTGGCGCATACCCACTGTGGGGGATAGCCAAGAATCGAGTGGTTTTAAAATTTTCTGTTCAGATTTGGAATGATGGAGGTTTAACAGAAAGATTAACGATAGCCTAGGAATGTGTGGTGCTTAATGTAATGCATACAAATATTTACATAAACGAATTTATTCTTAGAATAGAGCAAAAATCTGATTTTATACGTATATAATTATGTGGACATGTTTGGATAATGAAACTGATTAATTAGTCAACCTATTAGAGTCATCAATATAGTACCGGACGGCCGCGCATACTGTCGCATTAGAGAAACCAGAAATGGAAGCTCCAAAAGACACAATGAAAGGCAGAGATAAGTCCATACCAATACCACGTAAAGGTATTTCTAATAGGGTTTTCCGTAATGTGCTAAGCCGCCTGCAGGTGAAAAATAAATGGTCTAATGTTTCCAATTCATCACAAAGTGCACACAGTGGCGAAGGTGCCTGAGCAGACCTGTGTTTAGAGAAATTTAGATTTGGTACCCGGCAACGCAGCCTTGTGATAGCTACTTCTTGTTTTCGAGTGCGGCAAAAGTCTCTTCGCAAGGGATATAATAAATGGCGATATTCTGTAGAGATTGTTAGTGCTGAACCTTTAAAGACTTGCATAAGCGTACGTCTGCGGAATCGAGCAGCAGTCACATAAGCGGATGATGGACAGAGCGGTAGAATGGATTCGCTGATTGACGACTTAGCTAAGGAATCGGCTATTTCATTTAGAAACAAACCTTTATGTCCAGGCACCCAAACTAATCGTACTTTTCTCAAATGCGCAGGTACTAGTGCACGGAACGCCTTTGTTACGTGATTATTAGCACCAACAGAAAAGGCCGCACATAGAGAGAGGGCATCTGTTATTATGACAGCTGATGTAATTGCTGTATCTAACTTGCGTAAGGCGAGCACTACTGCCAGAAACTCAGGCACAAAAATAGGTGTTCAAGTTTTTGACATATCCTTGTTCTTCTTGATCTCCTCTTCGCAGGGCTCTTACTCAATATGAAGGGGATTGGCCTAGTGTTAGGTAAATCTTTTTCGTTTTTTCTCAATACTACCCGTATATGCTAGGGATAAGTTACACAACAACTAATTACTGATTATAATATTTAAATGTTTAAAAGCATGAATAATTTAGCTTGATATTTTTTTGTCTGACTGATAAATTCCTCTGGCGTAATAAACATCCCTGTGACTGTAGCCCAAAGTAGAGGCGCCGAATGATAGAACAACTTCATACAGGAGTGTTTGCGAAGCCGTTTGTGATTTCCTTCGAGAGATGAGAAGAATAGAATGCTCAGTTGATCGTTAAAAATATCAAAATCAAGCACATTCATTAAAAACTTAACATCTGAAATTATGAACACTTCCTTTTAAATAGCCAGACACCGTTCGTTTCATGGCCGATCTCCCATGGTCGGTTGCGCCAGGAAAAAAAAAGGAATAAACAAACAAACAAACTTCATACATATCCTTCAAAATACCTACAGATTCATGGTTTCACATCACTTCATCGTCGATATACTTCCCTATGCACGGCCTCGTGTATTCATTTACGTTAACTATTTTTCAATAATACAATTTCAAACACCGGTTTTTGGAGTAAACTTGTATTGGTTTGTGGCCTAGGAGAAATTACCTAGAATAGCGATGTGCTAAACAGTCAATTATAAAGAGAAACTTAACTGCAATGAGAATATAACGCATTAGTTCGACAATAGCGGGCATGTGCCCTCGACAAGACAAGACAAGGAAGTGAAAGAAGTTTGATTCCAGCCCCGTTTGGCAGGTGAGGATGTCTTTACCTTTATCTAAAATTTCGAATCTTGCAGGGCCTCTTGAATTTAGAATAATTGGTCAGGCTATTTTCACGTATCTCGAATGCCACAGAGAAAGTACTGCTGCGTACAAGCCGCTTTACCATGTCTAAGAGCAACGACAGCGTTAGGCAAATGCACGCAATGGCCAGAGTAGTACGTATGGAATCACACTTGAATACGAGTGGTATGAACGCTTGTCCGACAGCGAGGTGGCTTTAATAATAATAATAATAATAATAATAACCTTTCAATGACATTTTGAAAGAGCAGCAAGGTCCTCGATGTGCTATCGCTCTTACGAAGAGTAGGTTTCCTTCACTGGAGATAACGACCGTAGATAGCGCTTTCTGTTTACGTCTCTGTACATCTGAGTGATTCATAAGTAGAGTTGTTTGTGATAAGCGGGTTAGGATTTGCTTAGGGAGCGTCTGTGCAGAAAAGCAGGCATGCTGTTCTTTGAGTCAATAAGGAGTAAAGAGATGAGTAACCTCAACAGGGGCCCACCGTACTCGTTTTGATTCTAGGCTTAGCATCATCACAGCGTGGGAGCATATGCTTGTTCACAAACTTTTTTTTTCAGCTACGTACTTGTTCGTGTAACGTCAGTTACAACAGGTAACAGTGAATTGGGGCACAAACTTTCGCTTGGAAATGAACACAGACGGACAAGTTTTTCGGAAGCGAGAAGGTTTATACATGAACTTATTTGTAACCTTCATTCGATATTCTCTCCTTTGGGCAGAAAAAAAAAGAGGAAAACTTGAAGTCATCGCACAAGCTCTTTAGTGTAAGAAATTGTCACGTTTCAATTTTCTTTAGTTTTTATCCATTCTTTTTACCCTTGTACAGTCCGGAAGCCTTCAGGTCGCTGATGGAGCCACTCGACGTGTGGGGCATCGTCGGCCTATTCCAGGGTGTCGCATTCTCGTTCTCTGGATGTGATGCCTTCTCTAGGCCGACGGTGTTGTTGACGTCCAGGCCTGAAGCCCTTCCACGTGAGTAAAGCGATTACTGCAATAAGCTGTCTCCTTAAACGTTTTCGTAATTATAACATATAAAATAATATTAATAATATAATTGTTATAGTTTAACAAGAAAAGAATGAGTGCAGAAAATGCAGGACAGAAACGAACGAGAAAAACGGAAACTCATGGCATCTATATATGTTATTTAGTACATGAGTGTTACCCACAACGATGTACTTGAATGTTCAATACCACATCACCACTGAATTAAAATATGAATTGAACTTCAGGGGTTGTACATGACGAAATAGCGGTACTATATTATAAGACACAATACAGGGGAAACTCCGGATTATAATATTGACCTCATATGGTTTCTTAACGGGCACCTTAGCGATAAGTTCACTGCCTTTCTCAGTGCCATTCATTGATGTAACATTCCTGCGAGATCAGCAGTTCAGCGACACTTCTAACGAGCTACCAAGTTGGTGTGACGGCGTCAGCAGAGTGTTATCGTTTGGACATGGTTCAACAAGCCTTGTTTCTGTAAGCATGACAAGGGGGTTCTTGTGTCTGGTTGAACGCATCTGATGGAATAACTAAGCGAAGTAAGTCTAATCTTCTTTTCTGTGGCTTTTCTTTTTCTTCAATTTTTTCATTAACCATTTTTCATTCGTCATTCGTGTAGATCCTTATACCGTTTTGTTCACACTTTAGAAATGAGGCATATGACACAAGCGGAGTGATCACACACCTAAATTTACTATTGCAACTTTGTTTACGAAGTATTCCTTGTCAATCGACGAAGCGGAACGAGGGATTGGGAACAAAAATGAAACACCTCATTCTCGGTTCGGCATTAAATTATACACCACAAAGCGCCATATAGAAGTACCTCTCTCCCCATTAAAGAAGAAAACAGGGAATGCCTGAAGGCAGTGGGACTGGAGCCCCGTACCTACAAAATTGGAGTCGGGTGCTCTATGCAAAACAGTGTTTTAACCTCTCTTTTAGAGGGGGAGCTTCTTATGACGTAGGCTAGTCCCGCGTCGGCGTACTAGCTACCGCGAGTACTGAGATCGTTCGCTAGATGGCGCTGGGGCACTGTCCCCACTAGTACTCGAATTGCTCACTAGATAGTGCTGCGGCGCTCGCCTCACTCTAATGCATGCTCTAGTGTGATCTTCTTTTCTCTTCGTCCTCCTATATATTGAATTTTTTAGACAAATTATTGGACAAATGGTCCGGCGTTTCTTTAACTGGGGCTCCGCCCCTTAATCCCCAAATGTGGCAGTCTGTCCGCAAAGAAGGCAGAAATTAAAACAGTCATGAGATATATAATTATGTGCAGCACAAATCAACCACAATCCTACCAATAATCAAACCAACATTCTGTGGACTCAGCTGCTTCCACACGACTGCTTAGGGATACTTGTACTCCTTAAGGGCTAATTTGCCTCTATAACTTTGCTCTGCCAATCCTTTGTGACCCCCCTATAGCTTGGGCCCTGACCTTCACAACAAGTGAAGGTTTATTATGGCCCAGGATCTTTTCCACCTGCTTGCTGCCAATCATAAGGCCGTGTTTCACATGATGCTGTAAATGAAAACACCTTTAAAAAAAGAAATTAAGGGAACGCAGTCGTGCACTTACCTTGGCATAACCAATGTCAGTGAGAGGAGTGTGGGCTTTTGAGTCTGCAAATGATGAGAAATAAAGAGTGAAGTTGGTGTTTACACCAAAATAACAGCAACATAAAGCATTTGGGCGTCTACCTTCGGGGAGTGCGTCTCCAGCAGGCTTGGATGTCCAGCGCATTTGTGCTGGGGGGGGGGGGGGGGCGTTGGTGTGGGAGGTGAAATAATAGGTGAAGGTGTTTGCATCAAAATATTAGCAGCACAATTACATTCGAAACGTTTGGGCTTGTGATGAGTGTAGTGCGAGACTGCGGTGTTCTCGGTGTGGTGCTCTCGGTGCGGTGCTGTTGTGGTGGCGCGAGCGATGCAAAATCGTTGTGCAACGCGACGGTGGCACCACACAACGGACACGTGCACAACGAAAAACGACGTTGGCGGGGCATGGTACTACATGTTCTCTTGGCCAATCCCCCAGAGTGGGTACGAGCCATGGATTAGAGGATACAAACAAACAAACAAACAATGGCACGTGGTGAGCGGACGAGGGAAATTGGACAAGAGAAAAACCAATGAAGGCTGACACTAAGACGAAGAAGAGGAAGAGGACGACGGGCTGGAACGCGAACAGGGACAGGGACTTGGTTGAAGACGCGGTTGCCTACACCAGATTCCACCAGCTTTTGACTGTGAGGCTCGACTGTGAAGAAGCAGCCCGGGCTCAGGATCGGGCGGGAGTATCCTTATTGTTCTTTGAGAGTTCGTTATTTTCCGGCAACTGTATTGGTCTTTCTCAGCTGAAGCGAGTCATTCAATTTCGATGTCATTTTCTTCCCCCGGCCAAGGGCACCCACCCTTGGTTAACTTCCACTCCCGCCAAGGATTGGCCGATAGACAATTTGTTACGCAGTGGAGCGAGAAGTGTCCCTGTAACGCTGGTACCTACAGATGGGGGCAGTATTCCGATGAAGAACCAAAGGCGATTCAAGTGGAGCTTCGAAAAGCCACTTCGCATTCCCAGGAGATCACTGAGGTCCGCCAGTTTGGTCGCGGAGGCATTCTGTGCTGTTCCGCAGATCAGGAGCTTCCGCGACGTTCCGAACTCCTGCTGAGCTCCTGCAATGTTCCGAATTCGCAGCGCATTCGGTAAGCCCATTTATTCCGGCACACCTCGCATGCTCGAAAGGATTAGTCCGCGGTGTAGACACAAGCCTTACACCTGCAGAAGTGCTCGATTCATTTTCGGTGGCCGGTGTAATTTCAGTGTACAGGTGCCCCCGTACAATTGCCAACATAAAATCCCCAACGGAATCGGTGATAGTGACCTTTTTAGGAACAGTCCGACCTTCCGAAATTAAGGCATTGCCACTAATCTATAAGGTAGAGCCACTTTGCCCCAAACCACTGCAGTGTTTGAAATGTTGGCGATATGGACATAGCATCAGAGGGTGCCGATCAGTTCTTAGATGCCGTCTGTGTGGTGAAAATCATGAGAGCCGCGAGTGCAGCTCTGAGAAAGAGAGGTGCTGCTTATGTAATGGGGCGCACCCTGCAGACTCCGCAGACTGTGCAGCAAAAGAAAGGGAGCTTGCCATATTGGATATTGTAGAACTCAAGAGGTGCTCTCGGAGAGAAGCCGTTGCAGAAATGTAGGAGAGATCCAAAGGATATGCAGGTGTTGCAGCACGTAATACCACCGCCATGGATGCACCTCTCGCAACATTTATCGCAGAGGTCGTAGAGAAGGCTACGGAAAAAGCAATGGAACGCTTCGCAAACAACCTTTTTGAAAGCTTGGCACAATTGTTTTCCAATCAACTATCTGAAATTCTAGGTGTAGCATCTACGAACGATTGGGCTCCTCAGACATCATTGGTATCGCAGCGTACGGAAATAGAAAGTGCGAAGTTGAAGAAGGGAACATGTGCGTCAGTGAGCCTTCAGCCGCCTTCCTGGAAAAATAGGTAATGTTTTTGAGTAGTTAGCTTGTACCTTTCGACTCGTGGCCGATTCTTTTTTGCCTTTCACTCTTATGTGCACGTGATGGTTTTTGTTCTTGTTTTCAGCTATATATTTACAGGTGTATTAAACTTGCACACAGTTGTTCGTCAGCGTTTGTGTCGTCTGTTCAACCTTTCTCCGTCCCGTTTTTTTTTTTTTTTTTTTTGCACTGTTTCCCTCAGCAGCATGCATTTCCTGCTTTTACTTGTTCTCTGTTATTTACCTTTCACAGGAAGCGCAGGCGATTGCAACGTGACGTACTTCACTTTTTATCGAGAGCAATGCGACGCGGCGTTCCGGCTGGGAAGTCGACTCACCGAGCGGGAATCAAAGCTGAGTTTGCATGCTCGTGAGTAGTGGTGCGCATGTGCTAATGACAGCGAGGAATTCACCTAATTTTTTCTCCATATTAAATGTTACTGAGCGCCAAAACTTTCCGGCAAGAGACGGCAACGAACACTAATGAGTGCAAACTTCCAAAGCGCTAACTTACGGCGCATGCTCACGTTCGAAATAATTTCTCACCTTTGGGTTTTCAATAAGCTATTCATTTGAAATAAAAAATCAGTTCGAAATTACCACTCACGCGGGTTTATTGCTGCCCATTATCTAAGACCCTTTGCGTTTAGTATTATGGAGTGTGCCCTTCAGCTTGGATCGTGAGTACTCCTTGGAACTCTTGCATTTACGTCACTTTAGGAAAGAAATATTGCCGAGTCTAATGGGCACATGTGATCAAATCTGACCCCATCTGGATTGAAGCCTTTTATTACAAAGTCATCTCACGATAGAAGTGTTCGTGACAGTAATGTTCGGTCAATCGTGGTGCTTGAAGTGCTATTTCATAGGTCACTGGGACAATGCCCATGTGCACTTTAAGATATAACGCTTTGCAAATTAGACGCTGAATTCGTTAACCTAAATAAAGGATGATACCTGACGCAGGAACAGACCTTTTGCATTGAGTTTCAGTGACCTAAAAAAGAGGAGCGTTAATAGTGGTTACATGTTTCTAATTAAACTTTTTATACACCTAAGAAAGCTCTTGACACACTAGTCTAGATAGTACAAATGTTATTGCGGTTAGTCTCCGTCGTTCACTGATCGCATGCAGCTTACAGAACTGCTCGGGGTGGTAGCTGCAGAGGCCGATTTGCAGAGTATGCACAACAATTGTTAATACTTCAATTTCACACCGTATCCATAGTTCTGCCCAGTGCTGTACATCAGAGTCGGGAAGGGGGAGCGGGTTAGTTTGACTATAGAGGACCCATGCGCCATCACTTGCAAAGCATCATGAATGTTACGCAACTGAACGTCGTGCTCTGCTTTTGGTGTGATGCGTCGCAGGCTCATCGGCGAGTACAAGGAGTGCCTCGCCGAACTTATTCGAGAAACGGCATGCGCCAACAGGGCCTTCCTCCTGGACCAGCTGATGCCGATGCGACGCCACATTGAACTAAGCCACAGCCAGTGCAGACGTGAACGGAGGGGTACGCTACAGGCAGTCGTATTCAATTAGCGTTTTGCTTTACAGCATAGTATGTATCACATACTCTGCTATGCTATAGGGGAGGTAATGGTTTCAAAATAGAACAAAGGGAGAAAAAGGTGAGTTCCGGTAATGCCTGCAGATAAGTCTCACACCTCACTAGTAGCTCATTAGTAGAGTTGATAAGGAGGGACTAAAAGGAATGAAGTGAGAAGTAAATGTAGAGTAAAGAGAAAGATTGGAACCCGGTCGAAGGAGTCCGATGACGGACGGGCCACCGATCGGCGAGAGCTACTTAGCTCCATGACTCGGCAGTTGGATTGTGGGTGGATCGGCGAGAGCTGCGCTGTCGAGTAGGATTCACCGCGCGAGTCCGCTATGCTATAGCCAGTGGGACCTATCGTCATACTCCCCGTCACCCTGAGTGCGCCAACTGCATGCAGGGCAGAGGCCTCCCGAGTGTTTCTCTAAGTAATGCTGTCTCGTTTTTGCTGGGGCCGTACCACAAACTCCCTATGTCGCTGCGTGTGTGTATGCGTCACACGGAGTGAAACATCTTGCCGGAATTTAAACGCTCACACAGCTAGCTGTTGAAACTTCGCCAGCTCATTCGCAAACTCACAAGGAGCAACCCCACGTAACACAAAGTATGATCGAAAATTTCGTGTTATGTCCCCCGTTAACGTTGCATATCTACGGTCATACCTTGCCGTGGTACACTGCTTCGCGCTCACTTTAAACTGAAACCTTTTCTGTGCCCTGTCGGTGTACGCAATAAAGATCACGTTGAATTGTAAAAAAGAGAGAGATACGCCATCCCTTCATTACGTATTACATTGCAGGAAAGCAAATCAGACGTGTGTCATGCTAACCTATCAACCTGTCTGTCTCTCTAATGAAAACTGAATAACTGTTTTACTGTGATTTACTGAATACACAACAATATTTGCTTATGGAACATTTACGTTATTCATGTTCTTTTTCGTTTAATTGAACATTAGGTTCATGGCTACTGCGCTGTTTTTATGACGAAAGAAATTCTTTCTGGTTCATCAGATTTTTTCGGTGTGTTTTCCATCCTCCATGTTTGCATCAGATCATCATTTTTTTATCCAGCAGCCCTAACCTTTGTGATTCAAGCAAGGCGGCATCAAATTGATCACACCAGTCACCCAGCACATTGTTCACAGAAACTGTGATCACGTGCCCAAAAGTGTCACCTTTAGCTGGGAGGAATATTCTTGTTGTGTACCACGTCAATAATATTTATTATTAATTGCATATATGATTCTGCAGTTCGTCTTTGGTGCTGCTGGCTGTGGAAACTGTTCGCAAGTGCCATTAGCCGGTGCGTTCACCGCTGGACCTACAGCCTCGGAAGTGTCCAGCGATGCCACTTTACCTGGATTAGAGTGGCTGCAATCCCGCCGGCACGACCAGCTTCAAGGTTTCCTGCCTTATCTTGCTCTACCTCAACTCGTGGCAGCTGCAGGAACATCGACAGCCCCACTTACGCCCCGTTTAAAACCGAGTGCTGCGCAGTCGCCACTCAATGGGCATGGAAGCATCATAACGATGGGAGGCTCTACGTTGTTGTTCATTCTGCAGGTTCGTTACCAGTCCCAACTACCTTGCCATTGTTTTAAATCTGATGATCCGTTTCCAGTCGTGCTTCCATGCCCTGAAGCCTTGTTTGAACCTTTTTGCTCGCTGCTACTGCTTTTGTGCGGGGATGTTGAGTGCAACCCGGGTCCTAATGAATCATCGTCTGCTCTCGCGGAAGTTCTTAAAACTGTCAAAGATTTAAATGAGCGATCAATTAGAATGGAAACAGTACAAAAATCAGTTGCTGAAACGATGTGTGAGCTAAAAGACCAGCAGAAAAACACTTTTCAAGTCATATCTGATATAAAGGCACGGTTAGAAGCTGTTGAAAGCCAGGCTACACTACTTCAGCAATGTCGAGCCGATTTCATTGATTGATTGATATGCGGGGTTTAACGTCCCAAAACCACCATATGATTATGAGAGACGCCGTAGTGGAGCGCTCCGGAAATTTTGACCACCTGGGGTTCTCGGGCCGATTTCAATGAGCTACATGATAAATTTAATCGACTTGAGTCGGAAACCTGCGCGCTGCGCCAGCGGCTAGACGACGCAGAGGACCGTTCTCGATGAGATAATCTAGTTTTTTATGGCATAACAGATGTTGGGAACGAGGCGTATACTTAATCTGAAGCTAAAGTTTTGAGCGTCATTAATGATAAACTGAATCTGAGCCTTAACAGCGATAGCATTATACGCGCTCACAGGCTCGGTCAGTATATGAAAATGAAAACACGGCCGATCATTATCAAATTTGCTGCCTACAAGCAAAAAGAAACGGTTCTTGTCAAGTGTTCGTTGCTTAAAAATAGTGGCTTTGCTCTCAGTGAGGATTTCCGCCCCGCCACGCGCGAAACTAAAAAAAGTTAAGAGAGCCTGCCAAAAGCTTGCGTAAGCCATATAAGCTTGTATACAAAAACTGCAGGTTGGCGCTAAATCTTTTAGCTACAATGACATAGATGACACCATTGTTGAGATCGGTATCTCGAAAGTTGCATCGAATTCATATAGTACATCCTCTCGAGCACTCCGCTCTGGCCGCCTTCTTCTTCAGCATAAAGATCGCTAGGGACACGGGAGGGGAAACGGTGCTACCCGCCCGAGATTAGAATTTTCTATTTTATATACTAACATTCGTTGTATCTACCGCAAAAAGGATGAGTTATGTACAGTAATTAACGATATGAAAGCCGATCTCATCGCACTAACATAAACATGGCTTAGCAGCATATCTAACACCGAATTGTTTCATTGTGAAAAAAGGTATGTAGTCTGCCGCAGTGACCGCTATGACAGAGTGGGGGGTGGAGTTTTGCTGGCGGTGGATGAGCGTTTTGATTGCTACTGCATACCAATTATTTCGAACATTGAATCTGTGTGGTGATGCTTGAATGTAAATTTCAAGAAAGTTATTGTTGTGGTCTGCTATCGCTCCCCATCAAGCGATGCGTCATTTTGTGATGACTTGCACGACTGCTTACATCAAGTCACGATTCGTTATCCCAGTGCACAACTCATACTAATGGAGGGACTTCAACTACCCGAATATTGATTGGTTGCACGCATGCCCAGTTACCAACCCGCCGACAACTGAGGCCAACCAGTTTATCACCACCTGCATGAATTTTGGCTTAACACAAATCGTCACCTCACCCACACGTATCACTCAAACTTCTCTTTCCCTTATAGACCTAGTACTAACGTCATCATAGACTGTCACGTCACCCGTATTGCACATGCCTGGCCTGAGCGACCATAATATATTGCATTTCACATTCGATTTGTCGCATGCACCATCAGTAAAACAGTCCAAGAATATCAAAGACTACAACAAGGGTAACTATCTAGCCATTAATAAAGAACTGTGCTCCTTTTTAGACATTTTCTTACCAGGTTATCTTGGGCGCTCAGTAGAAACTAATTTGTGTTTGTTCCGTAATAAAGTGACTGAACTCATTCATCTCCATATCTTCGCCGGGTGTACTCCAATAACCAAGCTCCATGGTATAACAGATACTAAAACCGACTTTCTAACAGGAAAAAAAGACTTTTTAGAATCGCTAAGTATTCACTTAAACCGGCCAACTGGACAAAATACAAGACAGCCTCTTTAGCATATTCGCGAGCGCTAAAGGCTGCTAAATCCTCGTTATTCAATGTAACCCTGCCGAACATCCTGAAGACTAACCCTAAACGTTTCTGGAGTATAATGAAACCACTTAGCACCAGTAAAGTATCATTGGTTACACCCACCAGCGATCCTGTTCCCGACCATTTTTGTTCTACTGTGCTAAACGATACATTCATCAAGTCGTTTTCTCCATCTAATAATACCCAACGTCCTGAGCTTCAGTCGTACAATCATTTTTCGATCGATCCCATCACGTTTGACTCGCATGGCATCGTCACAATTATCGACATTCTGAAACTAACGTCTTCTCACGGTATATGGAATTAATAGTAAATTTTTAAGAATACCAAATAATACACTTCCATCATCCTGAAATGCATATTTTCACAATCATATCATGTTGGTGTACTACCTGTAGACTGGAGAACTGCTGTGATTATTCCAGTACATAAAGGCGGTGATAAACATAGCCCATCTAACTATCGTCCTATATCTCTCACATGTGTACCATGCAAAATAATGGAACATATATTTTCTCATCTTGTTCATTTTCTAGAGGATAATAGCTTCTTCTCTTCAGCTCAGCATGGCTTTCGAAAGATTTTTTTCTTGTGATACTCAACTAATTTCCTTTACTAATGATTTACATTTATCTTTGGACTCTGCTTCTTTAACTGACTGTATATTTCTTGACTTTGCTAAAGCGTTTGATAAAGTTAACCATTCCCTGCTCTTATATAAACTAAGTGCTCTAAAATTGACCCTGCAGTTTTCAACTGGATTTGTACATTCCTTTCTTCTCGTGTTCACCTTGTCAGCACTAACGATGTTAATTCTTCCACTGCACCGGTTGATTCTAGGGTTCCTCAAGGATCAGTACTTGGCCCCCTGCTATTCCTAATCTATATAAATGACTTACCTTCTCCTATTACTTCCAAAATTTGTTTGTTCGCTGACGACTGTGTGATTTACCGTAAAATATCTAATGGCAAGGATATTCATTCTCTGCAGGCTGATCTCAATAACATACTTCATTGGTGTCATATTTGGAAAACGGAACTAAACATTCAAAAATGCAAGTCTATGAGGATTTCTCCGTCGAGTACAACTTGTCCAACTTACTTTCTTCACAGTCACCCCCTTGAAACTGTAACATCTTACCGGTACCTCGGCATCCACATAACTAACACTTTGTCCTGGAAATCACATACAGAACATGTAGCGTCCAAAGCTAATAAAACACTTGGTTTCCTTCGAAGAAACTTCTTTCTTGCTCCATCGTCACTAAAGTTATTACTATATACCACATACATCCATCCTCAAATGGAATACGCTTCATCTGTTTTGGACTCCGGTGAGGTAACATTATCATACATGTTGGAATCCGTTCAAAATCGTGCAGCTTGTTTCATTTTGGCTAACTACCATCATTCAGCTAGTGTCACTCAAATGAAGGCATCTCTAAACCTCATCCCACTAGTTACCCGCCGACAGCGCACTCGCATTTGCCTGTTTCATAAAATATTCTATCATAATCCGAAACTTCGTTTCCGTTTAATTTAAGCTTCTCCCTTCATTTCTCTTCGCCGTAATCACCAACAAAAAGTCACAGTCCCTTATTGCAACACAGTAACATATGCCCAATCATATCTCCCAAGAACTTGTAATGAATGGAATTCCCTGCCTGCATCAATAACAAGCATCAATGAAACCATTCAATTTAATAATGTCCTAAAACAATGATTACCTAATTACCCCCTGTACGTTTGTTGAACAGTTTATTTGTATTGCTTTGTGCCTTCACCATGTAATAAAAATAAAATTAGTGTTATCATTTGCTTTATTATGATCTGAGTTGTTAGGAGTAATATTCTTTGTACCCCAATTAGTGACATTTTTTATGCCATTTGCTTTGTATTCCTTGTTTTTTTAAATGTTGTGCATGCCCTTGCCCTATGAAATGTACTCTGTACCCTGAGGGTAAAATAAATAAATAAATGAATAAAAAAATAAATTAACAAGTTCAATTAGTGTGCACCACTAATTAAAATCAAACTTACAAAAGGCCTACTCGCGGAAGGTTACGTGATACCAACGGGCAAAAAATGAGTTTTCCACACATCCGTAATGGCTACTGGCAGCCCTGACTGTAGGTCGCGCATTTAAATGCATGTAATATATCCTATAAAGGAGACAAATGGATTACGTCTACCGTAACTCAGTGGCAGAGCATCGGATGCGTTGTTCGAAGGTCACAGGTTTGGTCCCTGCCGGCGGCAAGTCATTTCTTCGTCCACTTTTCTTTCTTTACATTTATGATTGCAATTACTAATAACATTTCTTGTGGGAATTATTGTCTGTTCGCATTGTCAATGTGTCTAACTGAAAAATAAGCCCTGAATTTCACACTTCCTTCCGTACGGAAGTTCAAGCACTCATGAAAGACTTGGGCCTTTATTGCTACATGTCGCTTGATAAGCTGCTTTAGCAAGCTTCTGACACTGAGCATTCCGTGGCGTTCAAGAAAAGACGTAAAGTGTAATGCGGGCTTTTAACGGTGCTCTTTTCAGAAGCCAGGCTCTGGGGCAGAGTTCGCGCGAACCCTGAATCGATGAGCCGAGAGGTAAAGGCGTGGCTGACGCAATTCCTCTGCGCCGAGGAATTCCAGGACAACCTGAGAAGAGGCAAGCGCGGCGCTCCCGTGGTCGACACTCGTCAGATCTGCTGGTATGCAGTTACAGCTACAAGATGCACTAAACGTACCTTTGCAGTGAAACGCTCAATAGGTGCACTTTGCCACACGGAAGCATTGTGGTATGAAACACAATTTTCAGTGAATCAATCTCGGGCAGCAACGGGGGACTGTTTTATTGTATTCAAAGCATATCCTGTGCAGCGCTGATGTCCGGTTCTCCTCATACAAGGAAAGTGGTGGTTCTCGTTTAAGGTAACAGTTGGGTAAATATTAATCTGTGGATAAACCTCAAATACGGCTGGATATTCAACACATATAGCATCGGAGCTTACACGTATTAGGTGGGGATTACTGGCCGGGGTGTCGTACACTGTCGTAGTCTTATGTAGATAGGCGCAAGGACGGCAAAATAGCATACAGCATAGCCATTCGAAGCATATTCAAAGCGTGCTCACGCCAAAGATAAGTCTTCGTTATTTTGTTCTTCGAACGCCTTCACCATAAATCAAGTGCGCAGCACTTTAGGGACCCAAGCTGTTACATGCTGCCGTACGCTGTCGTCATTCAAAGTCACGTATCATTCTTACAGAATAAAATGCGGTTACAGAAAAATATACTGACGAGGGCCCTTTGGACGAAGACTGCTGCAGGACCCTCAGGGGATAATAGTTATAAGAAGTAAGGAGAAAAAAAAACAGTGAGCGGGTGAACAACAATAAAAAGGAAATTTACTACCACATAAGAGGCTTTGCTTACCGTAACACAAGCAAAACCATGCATTAATATAGAAAAAAAGAGAAATCTAACTAGAAATAGAGAAAAAAATAAAGTAAGTAAATTGGAACAAAAATACAATAAACAGAAATAAAGTAAGAAATACACATAAACATCCGAAAAAGAAAGAAAGGAGATTACCGAAGAGAAACACAAAAAGGCTACCCAACTCTGCACTTCCTTCAGGCTTCGCGCAAGTAGTGCGCAGCTACCATAAATATTGTGTGGTATGTGTTATTAGCTTCTAGGATGAATAATTTAAATAAACTTCTTGAGTTAATTTCAAGGTGTTGGGCGGAGCGGGGAATCATTGTGGCCCCTTACGGAGCAGATCCAGAGCAACGCGTTTTTTTGTTTTTTTTTTTTCATGCGGCCTCTGAGATTTGCTTCGGCGAGCTCGTTGGAATGGATCATTCTGCTTCTTGTTGCTGACTCATACTGGATACATGTAGCGAAGAAGCATGAGTGTAGTTAAGCTAAGTGCCAATAAACTGCCATAATAATCAGTGAAAGTTAAATTATTTGAAAGATTGTGAGCAGCTGCAATGATTGCGACATCTGCAGGATCAAATATCGACCACGCTCCCATTTTTTTTTATTTGGCATGGCCATTGCTTCGGCAGCGCGAAACACAAGTGTTCAGCTCAGGAATGCACTTGAACACACGAACGCCGAAGAGCACGTGCTCCTATACGGGCGCGTCCATAACTTGAGATAATTGTGATTTCTTTGGTTTGTGTAAATTACTCTTCCTGACAAAACTGAGACAACGCCACAAAAAAACTAGGCACATAATACGAACTTACGTCATCACAACGTATAGTCGTGGGGTGCAAAAAAAAATAAAATTCGCAGATCCCACGTACCTGGGAATCGCCGTTATGCGAAGCATGCGGAGGGAAGGTGACCGTGTTGAAATTTTTTTATTGAGTAACAGGTCATGAAATCAAGCTAAACACAAGTACAAATCTTTCACGCACAGACATATGTTGAACAGTTCCCGCTGTTTATATAACCAGTTGTTTGCACTTGCGCAATGATTTAAACTGTAAGATGTGTATTAGCAACACCAGTAGCTGATATGAAGCGCAGATGCTCGCGAAGATGGTGGCCCTGGACATTGCTACAATAATCAACTTTAACGCATGGCACCTAGCCACAATTTACGTTAACCCGACGTGACCACAGTATCAAAAAAGTCTATGTGTAATGTTTAAAAATTTGATAGGCAGCACCGCAACCCATATTCACCTTTCACGAAGATTGACATCTATTTGGAAAGGAGTTTTGAGACCTGGCGCAGCTCTTTGGTAAAATGCTTGACTGGCATACAGAATACTTGGGTTCGATACCTGCTGAGACCTCGAAATTTATTATTTGCATTCGTCGGGTGGTCAACGCTGCCTATACCAGGTTGTTCTAAACACTGACATTTCTTCTTTGCATTCGTTGGGTCGGCGCTGCCGATGTGGGGTATTTCTTAACGCTTGCGCGTTAAAATTGCCCATATGAGTTCTCGTGATTCTTGGGTAGATACTAAGTGTCGATCCTTTGTGGCAAATACCCACCCGTAGGTATGTGCCACTGTCTGGCGGGAAGTGTTTGATGACGTGCCCGACCGGATCGGGGCATCACTCATGTCTTGACCAGCACGTCATACTCATCAAACCATCTTATCCTCCCATGCTGATTTTGTTTCACGCCAAGTTAAGGGAGTGAGCACGAGAGCACCGAAACGTAAGCGGCATGATAGATAGATAGATAGATAGATAGATAGATAGATAGATAGATAGATAGATAGATAGATAGATAGATAGATAGATAGATAGATAGATAGATAGATAGATAGATAGATAGATAGATAGATAGATAGATAGATAGATAGATAGATAGATAGATAGATAGATAGATAGATAGATACGCTCAAAGTCTCTCAAGTTTTCTAAGAAATGCTTCGCATTTAAAAAGGTTTACTGGCTGAGAAATGAAGCCTAGCCAAACAACGAATTTCTACACTGGCATACGTTTTGACTTGTGCTACGTCCAATTTTCTGTGGAGTGTACACAACCTAATAGCTGGTGAAGGAAACGCTCTTAAGCGTGGTCATACGTATAAGTGCTGCACTATAAATGGGGAAAATTTTGAGCAGTTTAACTTTAAATTTACTAGGGGAAAGACAAAAGTGACGTGGCTGAGGGTGGCATACGTGTGGACAGATAGGTAGATCTCTTACCAACACGACTGTAGAGGCTGTATTATAAGTTAGGATACTGAATTTATGCAGCCAGTCTCGGCTATAGTTTTGCGAAACATGAATGCGTCTGGCGACGATCTGAGCTGATAAATGCATTTCAACAGTTCTGTATTGTTTCTGTAGCTAGAAACGGTCAGTATATGACTGTTAACGACGAATAAGTAATATTAATGCGTGACAGGGCAGAAACAGATAGTATATAAATCAACTGTCTAACAAACGATTTAAGAATAAGACAAAGTCAGGAATTGTTAATAATAGAAAATATAGTGGTAAGCCCCGAGCCAAGAAATTAGCACCGAAATTTTCGCGCACGGCTTTTGTGGGTGCAGGTACCTGGGCCGCTACCAAGGCTGTGTCGACACGGTGCTGCACGGGAAGCCGACCAGCGAGAACCCGGAACTCATGGTTCACATGGAGTACTTTATTGGAGCGCTGACACGGAAATACCGGGCGATGTGCTTTGACACGTATCAACTTTCGACTCCAACGTTTGTCAAGCGACCGCAAGGTAAGCCTCGTTCATCCCGACATCTGGCGTTGTCGATATTTCAAGTGAACTCAATACGTCCAAGCCAATGCGAGTTCAATCATTCCTGTACTTTACAACGAGAGTGGCCTTAGATATTTCACTGTTGTTTCAGAGATCAAAAAGTCACCGATGACTATCGTACTGCCCAATGCGGATTCTGAGCGCAGCTATTTGGGTGTTTGGATTTTGCGATAGGTTGAGGTGTGACTATCTCGCTAACCGGGAGACCGCTGAAGTAAGCACGTCGGCACGTTCCACAACAGCGACCTGAGACAGGCCTCGGTTCATGCGGCGCTTTATTTCCATATACGGTATCAGTGGCCACCCTCACCACAAACCGCAGTGACGACGTCACCAGCGACCGCACGACGGTGCGCACTACTGTGGCGCGAAGGGTGGCCACTGAGACGTCCCACACTACGCCACCGATCGCCAAATAGAGGGAAGAACACTCAACTCTTTTTCTATCCGGTTGCCTCTTGGCTACGTGTCTCAATCACTTTCCACATACAGGGATTCGTGCTGGGGCCGGGAAGTAAGAAACGCTACACCTTGTTCCTGTTTGCTGATTCATTTAATTTATTACTAACTGCAAACATCGTATACGCGCGTACATCAACCACTACACAAAATTATAACACATGATTTACACACTCGCGAAGTGCGACGCAGGATACATAAGGGAAATAACTTTGACAATAAAATGGTGCGACGATACAAAGTAGACGCATCACGACACGAACACGATGAAGTTATCAGTTACGAAAACCCACAATGTCTCAACACGCCACCTCCCTTTCCCGCAAAGCTAATCTAAATAAGGTGCATAAAGTCCGTCTCACGAAAGGTCCATGTTGACGGGGGCCTCGGAGCTGGCTGTTCGAGTCGGGGCTCAGGGCTTCTTCCTGGGGTCATTGTCCAATTTGTCAGCGTCTTCATCGTCTTCGTCATCGTCGCCTTCGTCGTGCCTCACAGTGATTTCCATCTTAGTCTTCTCTCGTAGCGTTCCATTCACTCGACTCCTATCCCTAACTTTCATTTCTCATCGTACTGTCCTTGCCCCAGTCATCAGCTCATCGCCTCTCATCGCTATCTGTTCGCACCGTTATTTTCCTTTTCCATACCGTCTCCCTACCATCTCGAGCTCATCGCATCACATCTCTCTCTGACCCCCCTCGCATCGTCTCGTAGTCCCTTTTTGTAGGAACCGACTCCGCCCTACCGGGGCACCAAACCAATCGCCACTATCCACCCGGCATGTTGTAACGGGTGCAAGAGAGGAAAAGTCCAAAACTGGTTTATTATGGGCGAACTTGTGCCCTGAAAATTATGTGCGAAAAGATGGAAGAGTCCGCTAGAGCGTTCCAAAAACAAAAACTATTCCTCGGCCCACGCACCTCCTTCTTCTTCGCAGCTCCAACCCACACTGGCTTGTGCCTGTGAACAGGAGGCATGAGTCGTGCGGCCTCAAGCAAGAGTGTGCACAAGACTGTGGACGCTGATTTTTCATAATGTACGATATTGTAAACAGTCTCTGTGGCATTAGTCCCCCTTCGAAATACGCATCGTCCCGATGCGCGATGGAGGGAGGCAAACAGAAAAATGGGGCGCTTTCATTCCCTCTCATAATAGGGCTTCATACGAACGACGTGTACGAATTCTGCGCTGTTTTGTCGCTTTGAACAGATGTGTCCATCGGCGATGACTTCGTAGTTTAGGTCACTAATTCGTCGGAGAACTTTATAGGGGCCAAAGTATCGACAAAGAAGCTTTTCTGATAGGCCGCAGCGTCGGAGTGGTGTCCATATCCACACTCGCTCGCCTGGGTTGTACTGAACTTTTCTGCGGCACAGGTTGTAGTGCCTTGCGTCCTTGTTTTGCTGTTGATGTATTCGATGTCGTGCCAGCTGGCGTGCTTCTTCAGCCCTTTGCAGAAAGTCGTCAAGTTCAGATGGCTCGTAATGGTCGTTGTCTACTGGCAACATGGCATCTAGTGTCGTAGTGACAGTGCGACCGTAGACCAGCTGAAATGGTGTGACGCGGATGGTCTCCTGCACTGCCGTATTGTAGGCGAAAGTTGCGTATGGCAAGATTTCGTCCCACAATTTATGCTCAATGTCAACGTACATCGACAGCATCTCAGCGATGGTGCGGTTCAGGCGTTCTGTCAACCCGTTGGTTTGGGGATGGTATGCAGTGGTTCTCCTATGGCTGGTGTTAGTCATTGTCATTAAGGACTGCATCAAATCAGCCGTGAACGCTGCTCCTCGATCGGTAATCACGACGAGTGGGGCTCCATGGCGAAGAACAATATTCTGAACGAAAACCTTCGCGACTTCCGTTGCCGTTCCTCGCTCAAGGCAGCCGGTTTCAGCGTATTGGGTCAAATAGTCAGTCGCAACTATTATCCACCTTTTCCCTGATGCCGACATTGGGAACGGTCCGAGGAGGTCCATTCCAACTTGTTGAAATGGAGTCGCAGGTGGCTCTATAGGCTTGAGAAGGCCGGCCGTCTTGAGGGGTGGTGTTTTTCGCCTTTGACACTCGCGACATGTCTTGACGTAATGCTTCACTGACGCTAGCAACTTGGGCCAGTAGTATTTCTGATGAATTTTGGCGAAAGTTCAACTCACGCCCAAGTGACCCGCAGACGTTTCATCATGGCAGGCTTCTAAGACTTCCTGCCTCATGGCTGATGGTACGACGAGTAAGAACTTCTCCTTGTGTTCGAAATTCCTCTTGTAAAGTGCATTATCTCGCAGGCAGAATGAGGATAACCCTCTCTTAAATACGCGAGGAACTTGTTCGTCGTGCCCTTCAAGATACTTTATTAATGGGAGCAGTTCCATGTCAGCCCGTAGATGTTCGGCGATTTCTGAGGTTTTTATCACACAAAGGAGTGGGAAGTCCTCTTCTTCTGAAAGAGTCGAGTGAACTGGTGAACGTGATAAGCAGTCAGCATCATAATGCTTTCTGCCAGACCTATATACGACCGTAATGTCATACTCTTGGAGCCTGAGACTCCATCTCGCAAGCCGTCCCGATGGGTCTTTTAAGCTCACCAGCCAACAAAGTGAGTGGTGGTCGCTGACGGCACGGAAAGGCCTGCCGTAGAGGTATGGCCTGAACTTGCTGATCGCCCATATGACTGCCAAGCATTCTTTTTCTGTTGCAGAGAAGTTTCTTTCCGCTTTTGAGAGGGTGCGGCTAGCATATGCTATTACTTTCTCTTCTCTATTCTGCCATTGCACCAGGACCGCACCTAGGCCAAGATTGCTGGCATCTGTATGAACTTCCGTATCTGCGGTTTCGTCAAAGTGGGCCAGGATAGGTAGAGCTTACAAACGTTGCTTTAGTTCGTTGAAGGCACTGTCTTGTTCGGTGCACCAAATAAATGGCACGTCCTCTCTTGTGAGTCTTGTTAAGGGTTCGGCAATTTTCGCGAAATTTTTCACAAACCGCCTGTAATAAGCACATAAACCCAAAAATCGGCGTACCTCCTTCTTGTCTTTTGGCTTGGGAAACAGCCCTACGGCCACAGTCTTCTCCGGGTCCGGGCCAACACCTTGATCGCTGATTACATGACCGAGGAAACGAAGCTTCTCAAATCCAAACTGGCATTTTTCCGGTTTATTCGTCAAGCCGGCTGACTGGATAGCCTGAAGTACCGAACGTAGTCGCTCTGTATGCTGTTCAAACGTTGCTGAAAACACCACAACGTCGTCCAGGTAGACTAAGCACGACTGCCATTTGAGGCCTGAAAGGACGCTGTCCTTCATGCACTGGAATGTTGCAGGCGCACAACACAGGCCGAATGGGAGTGCTTTAAACTCATATAGACCATCCGGGGTTACGAAAGCAGTCTTTTCACGGTCCCTTTCGTCCACTTCAATTTGCCAATAACCGCTTTTTAAATCCAATGAAGAGTGTCACGGACGGCTATTTTCGGCGACACCGCGTCACGGCAATTAACGGGCGCCGTACTCCCCGACTGACCGTGAGAAACGGCGGCACATGAAAGGGAACCGATAAGTGCAAAATGGGGGTGCTCTCCTTAGAACGTCGCCGCCGACAGTTAATCCTTTTGTAACCGTGGCGACGTCTGCAAGGTCGTAGAAGGCCGCGGTATACCCCGTACAAGGATTAGACTACAAGACGTCCGGCTGAGAGCTAAGTGGTTGACCGTTCCCACGGAGAAGAGCGTGGGAAACGCTCTGGTGGCCAAGCCGTATGACAACAACCCGACAGGTTGTCACTCTCGCTAGTTGCGGGCCCTCTCCCTATTAAAAAGGGGTGGGGTCAAAATATTTTTGGGGCGGAGTTTCCCCTCAATTAAACGCGCATGATTGGACCCAGGTAGAAATCTCTTGTCCCCAAGGAAGAGAGCGAGGAGACACGAGGGGGATTTAAGCGCAGGATTTTGCCCTGTTAGGCAGACTAGTCGCTGACCAAGATGGTGTAGAAACAGATCAACAAGCATCTCTTCTAGAAGTTTTTAGTGTGGCTCTGTATCGGCTGGCCACCTAAACTTAGCCGTTCGTCTAGTTGTGGCGCGATATTAACGTCTGCAACGTAGACATCGGGACTTCGCCTCGAGTTAGCTCAACCTGCTCGAAGTCATCTGCCAGCACTAGCCTCCCGGAGCCACCAGCGTTGCAACACCGCCGACATCGCAGTCGTGCGAGAACTCTCTTCGACTTCTCGCTTCCGATCGTCGGGGACACAACGCTGCCGGTCATCACACGTATGCCTTCACCTGTTTATATCTTCGAACTTTCTCCTCCGTCGTTCTATTCTTGTTAGTTTGTGTAGTTTGTAATAGTTCTCTCTCGTAAGCTGATTTATTGTTTCTGTTATATATTTCTTTAATTGTATCAAGTGTCGTTGTATTTTGTTAGTTGTATTGAAGTGTTGTATTAGATCCCGTGTTGCTGCAATATCACTAGAGTAAAGTTTGTTTTGTTTTCCCACGTCTCTGATCTCTTCACTGTCTCTGCTTGCGTACGGAACGAACCAACCTGCTGTCATTCCCGTCGCCGACTTCGCGCTGGCGACGCTAGAGTGGCAGCTTGTAACAAAACTGGCGTCCGCGAGACAGGACGTTCCGTACAAAGAGTAAGACGGTGAGGGGTGAACGAGAACCGTGCGGGCAGCGTGGTGATAGAGCCGCACAGTTGAAGCGGTTGTATCCTGCATAAGATTACGCTGGTTTTATAGTGGTATTATAGTGACAGTTTGCAGTATGGAGTGTATAGATTTTGATAAGTGGATCGCGTACGGTAAACAGTTAGGCCTCGAGGGCGCCGAACTGAGACAATGGGTTAAGGAACAGCAGGAACAGGTGCAAGCCAGAGAAGAGCGGGCACTGGCCCGGGAGGAAAAGGAAAAAGAAAGGGAAAGAGAACGCGAAGAAAAGGAAAGAGAACGCGAAGAAAAGGAGAGAGAGCGCCAAGAAAAGGAGAGAGAGCGCCAAGAAAAGGAGAGAGAACGCGTTGAAAGGGAGAAAGAACGAGAAGCGGCAAGGGAAGCGGCTAGGGAAGCCGGAGAACGGGAAGTGTAGTTACTGCAATTAAAGATTCGCCTCAATGAGAGTAGCAGTGTGAGCAGATCCAGCAGTGAGCACGGCGATGCCGGGGAGGAGCCGAGTTTGAGAATACACGCAGGTAGACTGCTCGTCACCTTTGACGAAGGAAGGGACGACTTAGATGCGTTTATACGCCGGTTTGAGAGCATCGCAAGAGGGCAAAAGTGGCCTGAAAGCCAATGGGTGACGGCGCTTTCGACATGTTTTACAGGAGAGGCGCTAAGTGTTTATGGCAGGCTACCGCCTGCAGATGCAGCGGACTACACCAAGGTTAAAACCGCCCTCCTGAAGCGCTTTCGCTTCACGGCGGATGGGTTCCGAGACAAGTTTAATAAGGAGAGGCCAGTAGGGGGTGAAACAGCAACACAGTACGCGGCTCGCTTAAGACACTACTTCGATAGATGGGTTGAGCTGTCCAAAACTGAGACAGAATTCGAGTCCCTCCGAGCATTGTTGATTAGAGAGAGGTTCTTGCATGGATGTGGTTCGAACCTGGCATTATATTTGAAAGAAAGGAGGGCGGAATCTCTGGAAGACATGCTTGAGCTGGCAGACCAGTTTTTGGAAGCTCAGGGTGGAGCAAGCCTAGCGAAAACAAAGAAAGATGGTCCCATAACGGACGAAAAGGGGAAATACGAGAGAGGAGGCAACAGCCACTCAGCTTTACCACGGTGCTATATTTGCAATCGTGGGAATCACCCACCGCACTTGTGTCGCAACAGACCTGCCGCTAATGTAGCCATCGTCTGCTTCAAGTGTGGGAAAAAAGGACATAGGGCAAACGACTGCCGGTCAGGAGCAAATAACTCCCTCCAGGCATCCTGCCTCTACGCACCAAGGGAAACGCGTGAGGATCCCATATGCGACGGGTATGTCGAGCTTAGGAATGGCGAAAAAGTCCCCGTCGTCAACGCCGTAAAGGCGACACCGCCGAAAAATCTGGCCGAGAACCTACCAGTGGCCACAGGGACCCTCCGAGGCACAGACATATCAGTGTTGCGGGATACGGGGTGCAACACAGTAATCGTGCGGAGGAAGTTGGTGAAGGAAGACGAGCTGACAGGTACAAGCAGACTCGTCTACTTGGTTGACGGAACAGCGAGGATGCTGCCCGAAGCACGGATTGAGGTTGACACCCCCTACTTTACTGGCAATCTGACAGCACTATGTCTGCAAGATCCACTGTATGACCTCATTCTGGGCAATATCGAGGGCGTAAGACCTCCTAATGATCCCAGAAAGCAGACTGAAAAACCAGTCGCGACAAAGGAGTTAAGAGAAGAGCCTGTGGCAGCAGCTATAACCCGTTCCCAAGCGCATGCACAGCCGGGAAAATTTGCCAAGCTTCATACGCCTGGGACCACGGCGGGATTGCCGGGAGATAACTATGGCTGCGAGCAGAGGGGAGATGCGACACTCAAACAGTGTTTTGAAAAGATCGGCAGGAAGCAAACATGCCGAAATGAAAAGAGAATCATCGAGTACAAACAAGAACAGGGACTGCTGTACCGACAGTACACAGAGGCCAACGGACGGCTTGTACGTCAATTAGTCGTTCAGCGCTGCCACCGAGAAGCTGTGCTTAAAACGGCACACGATGGTATAATGGCAGGACACTTGGGCACGCAGAAAACCAAGGACCAGATCTCGGAGGAGTTCTTTTGGCCAGGCATCACAGCTGACGTGAAAAGGTTCGTCGCCTCATGTGACATTTGTCAGCGCACCGTACCAAAGGGCCCGTTTGAAGTCCGGGAAAAGAAAGGTGAAGCTGACTACGTCATAGACACGGCTGGCGGCAGAAAAATCTTCCACGCCAACTTACTAAAAAGATACGAGGAGAGGGATAGCCCCTCCACCAAGGTGTGCAACGTGACATTTGGTGTTGTGGAATCAAGCGAGGACGAGAATATTCCAACCCCTGACTGGCTGAAAGTAGAAGGGGAAGAAGACGTGAAGCTCTCCGACAAACTGGACGCTCAGCAGATCGGACAGCTGCAAAGAATTGTCAGGGAACACGCTCGTATTTTCTCGGATGTCCCGGGCAAAACTGACTGGGTCCACTGCAACCTCGAACTCACCACGAGTAACCCCGTCCACGTGAAACAATACCCTCTTCCCTTTGCAACGCGGGAAGGTGTAGAGAAAGAGGTGCGGGAGATGGAGAAGCTCGGCATCATTGAGAAATCAGAGTCACCTTATAATTCGCCAGTCATTTTGGTAAAGAAACCCGACGGGACAAATCGACTGTGTATCGATTTTCGACGCCTGAACAACGTTCTGGTGGCCGACTCCGAACCTATGACAAGAACTGACGCGGTGTTTGCTACAGTGGGAAAGAAGAAGTATTTCTCGAAGCTCGACTTCGTGAAGGGCTATTGGCAGATCCCGCTGACCGAAGAGTCCAAAGCGAAGACGGCCTTCTCGACGACATCGGGACTATATCAGTTCCGCTTCATGCCATTCGGCATCAAGACAGCGCCTGCTGTATTTGCTAAGTTGATGCGGAAGGTTGCCTAAGGTATACCCGGTGTGGACCACTACTACGATGATGTACTGGTGGCCACCGAGACATGGGAAGAGCACCTGAGGTCTCTGGGGCTGCTTTTTGAGCGCATACAGAGGGCCGGGCTTACAGTGCGCCCCAGTAAATGCGAACTTGGGGTAGAAGAAATTGACTTCTTGGGACACCGAGTTGGCAGGGGCAGATTGCAACCACTGGGGAAAACACTCGACAAGATCGAAGCTGCACCACGTCCTTCAACCAAGCGACAAGTGCGCGCCTTCCTCGGTCTGACCGGGTACTATCGGGAATTTATCCCGAATTACGCAGAAGTCAGCGCTCCCCTTACAGATTTAACTCGGAAGGGCGAAGCTAACTCGGTGAAATGGACAGCAGCCCACGAGGAGGCTTTTCAAAGTCTCAAACAACATGTCTCGACGGAGCCGATACTACGGCTACCAGATTTGCACCAACCATTCGTACTTCGAACGGACGCATCGGACACAAGTCTCGGAGCCGTGCTCATGCAGGCCCACGAAGGCAAGCTCCACCCCACAGCTTATGCCAGCCGAAAGCTGCTTCCACGGGAGGCTTCCTATAGTACCATCGAACGCGAATGTCTCGCGTTGGTATGGGGAATTCAGAAATTCTCCATGTACCTATATGGTGTACATTTTTGTGTCCAGACAGACCACCAGCCTCTGAGTTATATCCAACGGGCAAAACAGCTGAATGCTCGAGTACTTCGATGGAGTTTACTACTCCAAGAGTACCAGTTCACCATTACGCATATTAAGGGCAGCGAAAACGTGGGAGCCGATTACTTGAGCCGGATATAGTTCTTGAGGTCTATGAACATGTTATTTTTTTTCCTTTCGTCGGTTGTTTTCTGTTTGTATGTGCGTACTTCATTGTATAAGAAGTGTATTTTGAGTTATTTTCTTTTTGCTTGGTGCATTGGCTGTTTTTACTTGCTGTAATGCACATTGAAAGGATTGCACTACAGTAGAGGAGCGCCCCGGTTCCGTTTTTTTTTTCGTAGTATACATTCTGGCAGTGTATTCTGTATTGATGGCTGCCGTACACGGCTATTTCCTCTTCTTGTTTGTATGGCGCATTGATATTGTTGCGTGTAAATGAAGCTGGTACTCTAACCATTGTTTGTTTTTCCTTTTGTTGTTACTTTGATGCACTCTGCCTACTTATGTTGTGTATGAGAGGGACAGTCCTCATGTCTCCCTTGTTGGTGGTGTTTTGTTCCTTGTTGTCGGAAAAATTCCCCTCCGTGCGAACAAATGTTATGAATAACATTCTGAAAGTGGGGGACAATGTCACGGACGGCTATTTTCGGCGACACCGCGTCACGGCAATTAACGGGCGCCGTACTCCCCGACTGACCGTGAGAAACGGCGGCACATGAAAGGGAACCGATAAGTGCAAAATGGGGGTGCTCTCCTTAGAACGTCGCCGCCGACAGTTAATCCTTTTGTAACCGTGGCGACGTCTGCAAGGTCGTAGAAGGCCGCGGTATACCCCGTACAAGGATTAGACTACAAGACGTCCGGCTGAGAGCTAAGTGGTTGACCGTTCCCACGGAGAAGAGCGTGGGAAACGCTCTGGTGGCCAAGCCGTATGACAACAACCCGACAGGTTGTCACTCTCGCTAGTTGCGGGCCCTCTCCCTATTAAAAAGGGGTGGGGTCAAAATATTTTTGGGGCGGAGTTTCCCCTCAATTAAACGCGCATGATTGGACCCAGGTTGAAATCTCTTGTCCCCAAGGAAGAGAGCGAGGAGACACGAGGGGGATTTAAGCGCAGGATTTTGCCCTGTTAGGCAGACTAGTCGCTGACCAAGATGGTGTAGAAACAGATCAACAAGCATCTCTTCTAGAAGTTTTTAGTGTGGCTCTGTATCGGCTGGCCACCTAAACTTAGCCGTTCGTCTAGTTGTGACGCGATATTAACGTCTGCAACGTAGACATCGGGACTTCGCCTCGAGTTAGCTCAACCTGCTCGAAGTCACCTGCCAGCACTAGCCTCCCGGAGCCACCAGCGTTGCAACACCGCCGACATCGCAGTCGTGCGAGAACTCTATTCGACTTCTCGCTTCCGATCGTCGGGGACACAACGCTGCCGGTCATCACACGTATGCCTTCACCTGTTTATATCTTCGAACTTTCTCCTCCGTCGTTCTATTCTTGTTAGTTTGTGTAGTTTGTAATAGTTCTCTCTCGTAAGCTGATTTATTGTTTCTGTTATATATTTCTTTAATTGTATCAAGTGTCGTTGTATTTTGTTAGTTGTATTGAAGTGTTGTATTAGATCCCGTGTTGCTGCAATATCACTAGAGTAAAGTTTGTTTTGTTTTCCCACGTCTCTGATCTCTTCACTGTCTCTGCTTGCGTACGGAACGAACCAACCTGCTGTCATTCCCGTCGCCGACTTCGCGCTGGCGACGTTAGAGTGGCAGCTTGTAACAAAGAGAAATACCTTGCGTGCCGTCGCCGATCTAACGTATCATCAATACGCGGCAAAGGGTAGACATCCCGCTTGGTCACGCTGTTCAGCTTTCTGTAATCAACGCAGAATCTCAGCGTGTTGTCCTTTTTCCTCACAAGGACTACAGGCGACGCCCACGGACTATTGGATGGCTGTATGACATCAACCTCTAGCATCTCTTTCACTTGGCTCTTTATGATCGCACGTTCCTTCAGTGATACTCTGTACGGATTTTGGTGTACCGGCCCTGTAGCTTCATCTGTTATTTTTTGGTGTTTAACAACCTGGGTCCGCTGTACTTTTGACGAGGTAGAGAAACATTCGGTGAAGTCCCTTAGGAGGTCTTGAATGATTTTCTTCTCGGCTGGGGATAAATTTTGGCTGATCGCAACTCTTGTCACTACATCGGGCGCAGGTTCCGAAGTAGGTGGCCCTGACACCAGACCACATAGGTCCGTCACTGTTTGAAAACCGTGCAAGAAGGCGATAGCAGTGTCCTTTGCAACGTGCTGAATTTCGTTTCCGTAATTCGTGAGCAATACATCGGCACATCCACCACGTAATTGAATAATGCCTCGAGCTACACAAATGTCTTTCTTGAGCAGTAGTTCGATGTTTGCATCCGCTATACCTTCAGAATCAACGAATGCTTCATTTCTTACACCGACTATTACGCTGCATCGTGGCGGCACGGTAACATCACAATCTATAACACGTAATGCAGTGTATTCTGGCTCATTTGTGTCTGTGGCCAGTTTGGTCGAAAAAGAGACATTAGAATTCTGCAGGTTGATTACAGCTCCGTTTGCTAGCAGAAAATCCATTCCGAGTATCAAATCTCTAGAGCATTCCGGAAGTACGACAAAGTCAGCAACGTAAGTAGCGCCTTGAATTCCGATTCGTGCGGTACATCTTCCCACAGGTGTGATGAGATGACCCCCAGCCATGCGTATCTGGGGTCCACTCCAAGGCGTCAGGACTTTCTTTAAATCCTTTGCGGCAGCGTAACTGACAACCGAATAATCAGCACCTGTGTCAACTAAAACGGTAAATTCACAGCCGTCTACGGTAGCGCGTAAGTCAGAATAAGTTTTGTCCTTACCTAACCTAGTTGTAGTGTTCCGCTCATCGTTGCTGCACTGGGACCTTGACGGAGGAACTTCAGTTGGTCGGACATCAGCGGCCTTGCCTCCATAGGTCGCTGGCTTCAGTTTTCTGGATGGGGATGGCTTGAACGACGGTTTGTTGAGGTTGAAGATGGAAAAGGTGAACTAAATCGTCGAGGACTTGGCGATCGATAGCGAGCAGGCGCTGGTGATCTAGGCTGATGCTGGAAACCGGCAGTTGGAAACAGATGACCGCACAAGTAATCGTCAATTTCAACGGGTCTTTCGCCATTTCGGGGGCATGGCGCGTTTAGAGAAAACCCACGGAGACCAACTCGTCTATATGGGCACATTCTGTACAGGTGTTCAGCTTCGCCGCAGTGAAAACAAAGAGGCGTCCTGTCGGGTGTGCGCCACACGTCGCTTTTTCGGGGCCTCGAGTTAGCTGGATAGTTTGAGCCACGCGAAGCCGGTCGGTAGCCACTGGAAGCTGCAAACGAAGCAGTATGCACGGCGGGCGGGCGTATGGCATCGGCGTAAGTAGGTACGGGGCGTTCCTGCAATCACTGTTCAAGTCGAACGGGTTGCGCCTCGGTTTCAGCTTGAAGAATGGCGTGGCGAACTTCATCTCTGATCATGCTAGTCAGAGACGAAACTCGCGTTGCGACTTGTCGGGTCAGCAGCTTCTGGAGCTCTTCCTTCACAATGGATCGCGCCATTTCCCTCAATGCTTCGCTGCTGCTTCCCAGGTTTGCTGAGAGGACATCCGCAGGAACACTACTCGTGTCATGATTGAAGTGACGGGAGCGCTGCTGCAATGCCCGCTCAATGGAGGTGGCTTCGTTGCGGAATTCAGCAACTGTACGAGGTGGGTTGCGTACCAAACCGGCAAATAACTCCTGTTTGACACCTCGCATCAAGTGACGCAGCTTTTTCTCTTCGTTCATGTTCGGGTCAGCGCGCTTGAAAAGGCGGGACATGTCCTCAATATACATGCCAACGCTTTCGTTCGTGCGCTAGTTTCTGGACTGTAGAGCGTTCTCCGCCTTCTCCCGACGATCGGTGCTGGCATATGTAGCTACTATTTGTCGTCTAAATTCTTCCTATGTCGGTATGTACGCTTTGTGGTTTTCATACCACGTCCTCGTTGCATCCTCCAATGCGAAGTACACTTGACGCAGTTTCCTTGCTTCATCCCAGCCGTTGGTTTTCGCAACCCGCTCGATGTGTTCTAACCAGTCCTCCACATCCTCGAACGTGTCACCGCGGAAGGGCTCAGGCAAGCACGGTGGGGACAGAATAAGTTCCGATGGTGTCACCTGGTAAGCCATCGTTCCGTTGTCTGTGGATGCTGCTTGTGTTGCTGGAGCACTGGGGAGGGGTGCGAATTCAGGCGGCTCTCCTCGGAGGCGGCGGCTTGAACGCTGGTGTACCGGAGGCAATTCGCCAGGTTCCAATCGTTGAGGATCGGGGCTTCGCTCTCTTGCGCCAAGGGGGCTTCCAATCATACCCAGCACCGTCCACCAGAATGTAACGGGTGCAAGAGAGGAAAAGTCGAAAACTGGTTTATTATGGGCAAACTTGTGCCCTGAAAATTATGTGCGAAAAGATGGAAGAGTCCGCTAGAGCGTTCCAAAAACAAAAACTGTTCCTCTGCCCACGCACCTTCTTCTTCTTCGCAGCTCCAACCCACACTGACTCGTGCCTGTGAACAAGAGGCATGAGTCGTGCGGCCCCAAGCAAGAGTGCGCACAAGACTGTGGACGCTGATTTTTCATAATGTCCGATATTGTAAACAGTCTCTGTGGCAATATTTCTCTGTCAGTCGGTGTGTGTCATCTTCGATGGCCGCTCCCGCGGTCCGCACCAGTAGAAAACCCTCTCCCAAACAAAGCCGAGCAAGTAACAATGTACAAACTCAAGCCTCAGGGAGAGTGATGGGCGAGCCGTCCGAAGACACTTTAATTACGGGCGAACAATGGTCCCGATGCTTCCGGTACTTGGTCAGCCGATGTCCAGACCAAGTCTCAACGTTTCCATGTAGCTCGGTGTCTCCCGCGAAATTCTCCGTAGTCCCGCTTCTTCGTCATTCACCGCCACGGGCGGCCATCCGTGCAGAACGCAGTAATGAGCCCTGGAGCCATGGAGGCTGACGGAAAGTCATATTGGACCCGGCACAAGCGCCGCGGCAGCGTCGCATTCCCCGAACCAACAAAAGGTGCTCTGCTGCTCCCCCATGCCACAAATTTGAAGGGTGCGCACCGATTATCTCCACCGTACACTGTCACACGGTCTGTAGACGACAAGGCGCCGCCCGGTCCTCGTGTTTGCGGGGGGAGCCCGGGAGAATAGTAGAAATAATCCTTCTGGTACTTCACTCCGGAATGCCCATTCGGTACACCGAAGGTTTTCTTTTTCTTTTTTTTGTGGGTTTTAGAAACGAGCGAAAACATCCTGAATGGTCCGCGGTTCCGTCCGTGTTTGCGGGGACGTCACAATCCCTTCATCTTGCAGAACTTTCCCAGCGGGGAAATTCAAACACGAGAAATGCGGGCGCATAACGCCTTTGGGTTGCGCAGCGAAATTGAGACATTGCGGCAGTCTTAGGAATACGATATGCGAACACAGCATATCGTACACGCCCTGGCGATAGCGCGTCGCTGAGAAGAACCAATCTGTGATTGTCGCTGAATCATCACCCACCACGAAGCAGTTTGATTCCGTATTTCTACCGCGCACAACACACTTGAAACCTTCATGATCACTGAAAAATTCGTGGATGACGCGTGGACAAAACGCACACTGGTCACAGCTGCTCGTCGGATGGTTTCGCACGCAGCGTTCAGTCATGAATGCGGAAGGTTCACTACCATGCGAGCACAACACACACTTCGCCTGCACTGTCCACTCTCGGCACAACCAAACAGAGTATAAACACATTTTATTACGCTTTCATTCCACACATGCAGAAAATGTTAAGATCTTATCGAACATTTCAAACCAAACGAAAAGCGGCATGGCGGGAGAACATAGGTCATACAGGCAGCAACATTGAATTACCCTCGCGTACCATCTCCTGCCTGGCCTCATTTCAAACACAATCAACAATATAAAACAAGTGTACAAGCCAAAGCAAAACAATATAAAAAACTTAAACTTCGACAGAAGTTCTTTACTAAAGTAACATGCACAATGACCAAGTAGAAATTATAAAACATAAAAAACTTATAAAACATAAAATGGCATATAACATTGCGGACTCTTATGACCCTAGTCGATCCCCGAGCGCTCAGCGTCTACCCGTATGCAGACCTCTTCCCCGACTCCGAGTCCCGGAACCTCATTATATGGTCCGAACTTCAACCTACTCAACTCAGTCACAGACTGGAGCATATGCGAAGCTATGCTCTAGTCCGTCCGCTGCGCAGTCTTTTTTTTTGTGGGTTTGAGAAACGAGCGAAAACATCCCGAAAGGTCCGCGGTTCAGTCCGTGTTTGCGGGGACGTCACACCACCGCAGAACCTGCCGTCTCGCCGCTGTCGTTTCCTCCTAATCGCGTTGTTCTCGCTGTCGCTATCTTTCGTTCTCTGTTATGCGCCACATTCACCCTCTTTCGTCCTCGTTTGCTCTATTGAATTCAATGGTGCCGACGCTCAACGCCAGAACGGCCGCTGCTATGAGCCGCACTTTAACATAAGTTAGTAGTGCATACGTCCAAAGTGCGAGACGCAGTCAGTGTTTCTCATTATGCACCGACCATGCCATGCCGTATGGGCGATCCGGAAATTGAATGGCACTAAATCGGAAATGTAACGAACTCGTAAGCTACATAATTAACTAACGTTGCAGTATTTTATTAAATCCAAGCTTGCAGCTAGCATTAGTTTATCAGCTACTACGGGACAACAGCGTGGTACGACTATAAAACCCGCTGTAGTGGAGGGCTCCGAAAAGTGCGACCACGTGAGACACGTCAGTGCGTAAACATTATTCCTAATAATCAGGCCTCTAGCTCATCACCTCCATCAAAATGTGACCACCAAAGTCGGGACCGAGTGCATGAACTTCGAGTCAGAAAGCTCTGCAGAAGCAGAAGCTCAACAGCTGTTTGCGTAAGAAAAAAAATCACAGCGTATCCACGGAGTGCATCATTATGAGTGGGCCGAAGCATCCATCAGTCCGTCCGCACTTCCGTCCATATTTTCGTTCTTGCTTCCGTCTGTCCATTCAACCATCCGTGCGTGCATCCGTTCGTGCGTCCGTCCATCTATGCGTCCATTCGTTCGCCCATTCATCGCTCCGTGCGTTCGTTCGTGCGTCCCTCTATGCGTTCGTCCATCCATGCATCTGTCTGTCTCTCGATCTGTCCATCTAGTGAACACTCCAAGTATACCGCCATCTCGCATCTTTTATTCATCATATATTCATCATATAGAAGTAGTGCCATCCAGCGGGCATTTCAAGGACTGAACAAGAGTCGGCACGTGCGGACTGGAGGAGTGGCACGTGCACATTTTCTTTCGGCTTGCGCTACGTGTCTAGTTCCCATATTTCACCACATCTAGTTCATGGCACTGTGGCCCAACCCTAGCTAAACCTTCCTAAAGCCAAGCAGGTTACACCCAGCGAGTTTAACGAGGCAACCCCTTCTAGTCAGATAGTGCTCAAAGTGCGTCCTTCTGATACTAGTTATGCTTGGCAAGCATCGAATTCGAGGCTAATTTTATTTCACCGAGGCACATTGTATTGGAGATTAAGTCACCGATGCTCGTTTCTGTAGGTTGTTTCATCAGAAACAACTATCATTTTACTTATGATTAATGTGGGCCGGTTTCCTCCTCAATTCAAATGAGAGCGCGCATTCCGCTCCTGTAGTACGACCGTAGAGGGGGCTACGTACCACTACGACGCACTGCTAATACATCCATCGTGGACGCACGGCCCCTGGCTCAAGGAGAATCGCCCCTAAAACGGGGCTACAATAATACTGGCCTGTCTAAACGACTCTGAGTGGATTATTTTTGCTTGGTGCGTGTTGGTCTGTATTTTGTTGCATTTATTTTCTCTCTTTCTCTCTCTTTCAACTCCATATTCCCTACCACTTCAGTGCAGGGTAGCATACCGGATCCTAGTTTCGCCTTAGCCTCCCGTCCTTCCAGTTTTCTATTTTATCTCTCTCGACTCTTTAAGACGCTCTGGAATACCGGTATTGTGAAAGATAAAAAGGTTCATATTACAACGTTGCGGGGTTGACAGATTTACACCTTCAGGACATTTCTAACCCCCTTGTGAACTACTTTTTGACCACATTCTGTGAAGCTGTGTGTGGGCCTGCTTTCATTTTTGGCATCACTTCTTTATCTGCTTGTTTTCTGGTCAGTATCCAGGAGAGGCATATTGTCCCGGGTTCACTTACGTAGCGGATTGAACACTTCTTCACCCGTGAAACTTGCCAAAACTAATGCACGACTTTTGTACGTAGCATTGTTATGCAGTCACGTTTAGGATAATTTCTCATTTACGGGAAGCCTTACAAGCAATGGCTTCAAAACTTCTGACGAACTAAACTGACTTTTTCTTGATAGCTTGGCGTATCACATGAAAAAATTGTCTTTGAAAATGAGATCACCTAACCATGTTTGTCGCACTTTCCCACGTGCAGAAAGAGGATCTTGTCATCTGGGAAATATATACGCCCGTACCAAATGTGTGTTGCGCCAATGTGAGCGCCCGCACACGCATAGCATATGGTGGACTGGCTAAAGCCCCTATACCTTATAGGAAATGTACGGCATTCTTTTGATCTGCGCTTCTTCCTCCTCTCACAGGCTCGAAAGCCAACTGCAAGTGCGTGGCTCGTTACAGGAGGTGCCACTGTCGCAAGTGAAGAAAAAAAATCAACAGGCCAGAGAGGAGAGCAGATGGCGGTAGTTGAGAAGTACAGCGTTGTTTTCATCTGCACCACTTCCTCTTCTCCCCGGCTAGTCAGAGATACATTCTCTTCCCTGTATGGCACCACACCCAGGTCTTCAAGGTAACTTTTCGCTTCTTTGAGGACACTGGACTAGACAACTGGCTCTAGAAGCCGCCCACCACGTCTTTGGTCATGGACGCCATTTCTCTTCTTCGCTCTTCTCCACATCTTTAATGCAATCATCCCATCGCTACAGGTGCTGAGCCGTGCTCCCATTTAGGGCTGCAAAAGTAGCTTCTTTTCCTTTCCTGAACCTCTTTCTCTTTCTCTCTCTTGGCTCGAAAGCCAACTGGAAGCTCGTGGTGTGTTACAGGGGTTGCCAATGTCGAAATCGAAAGAAAAAAAAAGCAACGTGCCGGAGAGGAGGCCGTGAGGGGGAGAGCATGTGGCGGTATTTCACGAAGTATAGGGGCTTTAATCCTAGCTGATCACAAGCGCCACCTGCGGTGCCACTAGGGCAACTCACCTGCATGGCCAAGTGGGAGTCGGGACGATAATCTCCCTCGCACCTCTAGGGCAGATGGCACGTTCTGAGTAAATTTGAATAAAGCGCGTTCTCCTCGCTTAGCCACGCCTTAACTTTCATGTCTATAGCCCTGTGAGCCCTCACGTAGCAGGTTTTCCAGCAGCTGCCACCACGCGAATCTCTACGGCCAGGGAAGCGAAACTTCGTAGTGCACGTAAATTTCAGGAGGAGCTCTGGTTATCTTCTCATATGCTCAATCTTTTGTTTGCAGCGAAGCTCCTGCGCTCTATGTGCGGTTTCGACAACGTTTCCTCACCTGACGAACAGGGTTGCGACCTGCACGACACACAGCAGCTTTTTTCGCGTGCGGCTTACAGCTCAGCGAAATCATGAGCTACAATCCGCCGAAGGAAAAGGTCTGCATGTGAGTGCTGATCTCCCTCCTCGTTTTAACAGCCACAAAATTTATTTAGCTAGCACTACAGAATAAAGTTCAGCTTGATCTATCTATCTATCTGTCCATCTATCTATCTATCTATCTATCTATCTATCTATCTATCTATCTATCTTAGTAACCAGCTGCTTCTGAGGCGTTTATTCCTGTCACGAGCACAATTACACGCACTTGTGACGTCGGATATCTACAACGAATGAACATAAGTGAGAGATCGAACGTTCGGCTACTTCTTACACGGTGCTTAACAATACAAATATAAAACCTACTTCAAACTTGGCATTGTCCACTTTGATGGATCAGTGGCTAGGAGGCTCAGCTACTGACCCGAAAATCATGGGTTTAAATCCCGGCCGCCATGATCACATTTTCATGAAGGCGAAATGGTGGAGGCATGTGTACTGTGCATTGTTAGAGCACGTTAAAATACACCAGATGGTGAAAGTTTCTGGAGCCCTCTACTACTCGTAATCATATCGTGGTTTCAGACATAAAACCACTATTATTGTCCCAAAGCAACGATGATCGTGAGAGACGCCGTATTGGACTGCACCGACAATTCTTCCCGCCTAAAGGAGCGTGAACTAACAATTGCCACATCTATATCTTTGTGTCAGAGCAACACACACCTTACGCGGTTGTTGCAGTGAGTGCAGTGACCTTCGATCTCTCTGCAGCACAGGGCGTACAACGCCAGGACAAGGCCTAAGGTCTACCATGATGACGGGGTAAGCGTGCCCGCAATGCAACGCAAGGAGCACACCCTTCTGTCATCTTGATAGTGATTAGGAAAACACTCTAAAGTCGCCGAGCTCTGAGTACCAACGAAGAAAAGTGGTGTATATACAATGCTCACCGTTCATACTAAAAAACAAGTGGTTAGTGACCGAGCCATTTCGCACTGCGCGCTGTGAAGCGAGAGGTCATAAATTTGACTTCCGGTTGGTGTATAATTTGGAAACTCATATCCTTCATAGAAGAGCGTCCCTCAGTGGAGCTGCGGTGGACGCCAGCATAAAACACTTTTATGTTAAAAATAATATGGCTTTCCCATTGCCGCATTTCGGGGGAGGCGGAATAGTAGGGGCACGTGTGCAGTACGATGTGAGCGCAGGTCAAGGTCACAGAACCACAGGTGGTCAAAATTTCTGGAGTCCTCTGCTACAGCCTCTCTCTTAATCATATCATGCTCCTGGGACGTAAAATCCCAAATGTTATTTAAGACCGCTTTCGCTTCGACGTGG
>NW_023610552.1:0-10958 GCF_013339725.1 Rhipicephalus microplus
GGTGCGCGACGATGCCAACCGTGTACCCGGGTACGAAAGCATTATCGGCAGGTACCATGAGTATGAATTCAAGCGCCTCTTCAGGCTGTCCAGGGAGACTTTTGATAGTTTCAGGGCCAAGTTCAAGACTTCAGCCTTCTACCCAAGGGCAGTGCAAGGCCGCCAACAAATCAGTGCCGAAAAAACATGCCTCATAGCGCTTGTGTACCTAGGCTCACAAATATCTATGTACGCCATAGGCGACAAATTCGATGTTACCGAGTCGTCTGTTCATGTTTGTGTGACACGGGTCGTTCACTTCTTACACGCTATTAGCGATGAGATAATTTGCTGGCCTAGTAGCGCGGAAGTGACCCGCATAAAGAACGGCTTCCTCGCCAAAAGTAAAGGCAAGGGCCCAAGAAACACCATCGGCTGTATCGATGGATCACACATCGGGATACTCACTCCAAGCGAATCTACGCAGTCTTACTTCAACCGGAAAAAGTGGCCTTCGATAATCCTGCAAGGAATCTGCGACGACAGGAACAAGTTGCTGAACGTGTTTATTGGGTTTCCAGGTTCGGTTCACGACGCCCGTGTCCTGAGGGAGAGCCCCTTCTTTGCACGCGCAATTCAGGAATGTGAAGACAATTATATACTGGGTGACAGTGCATATCCACTGATGCCATGGCTCATGACCCCATTCAAGGACAATGGAAGTTCTTTTCCTACGTGGAAAAAGAGCTTCAATAAACGACACAGTCAACAACGAGTGCTTATTGAGAACACCTTCGGCCTGCTTAAACAGCGTTTTAGGAGGCTCTACCTTGTTGATGCAAAAAGTGTGCAACAGTGCTGCTATATAGTTATGGCTGCGTGTGTGCTACACAACATGTGCAACGATGAAAGGGACTTCCTTGAGGAACTTGCAACGCTTCCCCAAGAAGAAGATGTGGGCAATGATGAAAGTGAAGGAGATTTTGATTGCAGTCTGCCAGGCTACAGTCAGTCTCTGCGAGAGTTCATTGCAAAGGAACAGTGCTAGAAGTTCATCTTTGCTTCGCGATTTATTCAGTGTGCAAATGTTTTGCGAAGTGGGGTGCCGCGTCTAGAAGCAATGTTTTTTTTTAACAAATTAGATGGAGTAGACACTGCTAGTGTTATAAAAGTTTATTGCCCATTATAACCCGTCCTTATTTGAGAGTACGTCGATCAACCGATCGAATCGCTGCATGCGCTCATCATGCCGCTTTGCCTTTGCCTCTTCCCATTTTTTTCTTTCCTCCAGTTGTTTCACTGCTGCCTCCTCTTGCTTAGCTCTCGAAGCTTGCATTTTTTCTAATGCCTCCAAGAGCGGCGTGACTTGGGACCTACTCTGGCGCTTCCTTTTTGGCGTTGTGCTGCTCCGAACTTTGGATGCTGTGTTGCACTCGACTGGGACTGCTGCATCTTGAGGTGCTTCAGTGATGCTGGTGCTGTTGAAAGTAATTGTACAGGTGCCATGTCATTTCCAGGCTACAGCACAAATTAAGTAATTTTTACTTACTCTGGACTTGCACTAGGCAGGATTGTTTTTCCAGGCTCCAAGAGCAGCCTTGGATTTACACTATGTTCTTTTTCCAAGACTTCTGCCAGCTCTCTGTAATAGACACTATGAGAATCACTGAAGATATGAAGACACAATCGTAACTTACTCTTCATATTCACAGTTCACACGGTGGTGACCTGAAGAATTGTTGTCTTTTTTTGACTTTTTATATGCTCTGTCCAGCGACTTCCATTTGTTTTCCACTTGTGTGGCAGTCACGTTGCACAAGAACTCCGTATTGATGGCCTCAGCCAACTTCTTCCACAGAAGCCTTCTTGTGCTAAACAAAAAAGCAAAGCACAGTTAGTAGGAAAGAAGGAAGCGACGTAACGTGACCCAAGTCTTGCAGTAGCACATGAACCTTTCCTTAGTACCATATGTGTAGCTTTCAGGGATAATTGCTAGGGATGTTCGATTATTCGAAAATTTTGGATAATGAATCAAACAGCACTGTATTCGGTTCCTAAGTCGAATCGAATTGCACATATTCTAAGTAACAAATATTCTTTTAATAATCGGCACTGGCGGGAGAACCCCAAAACAACGAAACAGCTACAAGTCATTCTTTCAATCCCTAATGTGACCTGTACGCAGCCCAAGCTTTTGCAAGACTACCTACACTATATTGATTGTCGAATGAATGCGCTTCTGAAAGCTCCATTCTTGCTCAATTTTTACTGCACTTTAGCTGTATCGCATTTATCAGCTCCTGTCTTCGTCTTGTAATAACCAAAGGTGGGAACTACGAGTGCTTGCAGCTTCACGACTAGCAACAGATACAAGTTTTGCGTTTGCGTAAATTGTTCTTGCAGATGTAAATTTCAACGCCCATTGTTATCCGCTTTTAGTGCGCAGGCCATGTTGTGATGACGGGTTGATCTGCTCCGTTACATATTTAGTTGTATCTGCAATGTTTGGTTGTAAATTGTTTTGTTTTTGTGTCCCAATTTTATTTAAAGTGAGGTGACAAAGTCTCACGTTGATAACGCTAGTCAATGCCGTAGTTGAACCTACAATTACAAAATGTTACGAATATTCTAGTTCCTGCTGCATACGAGATTACCTTAGTTTTCGTAATTGTGGTATTTTGAGTAGATTCAAACTGACTGTAATGGCCTTTGTCGAAAGTTTGTGACTATTTGTTTCAAATAAAATGTTCTGTTCTAAGGCTGTTTTGAAAATGGTCTACTTACTATTCAAACAGTATTCAATTACTATTTGTATTCTATTTGGTGCCATTACTATTTGACTCTTACTTGATTAGGTTCCGAAATTCACTATTCACACACTTCTGATAACTGCGAACGTTCTTTTTGTGCGGGAAGCATTATGTTGGAGAAGTTGAACATTGTGTAAATCACTCTTTTGGATCATAAAGCTTCACTAAGGAGACAGCCATATTCTAACCTGTCTTTGCATTGTAAAACATGCAGCTGCGCAACCTTGTTTGCTGACACGACGGCGCAGTCTAGGTTCAAAGATAGGGTAGCACGTGTCAAGAAGCATATCTCTTTTAACAATGAGCTGCACCATCTTGAAAAGTGGCAGTGCGAGAGAAATGCGGACAGACAGTGAAGACACAAGGACTGCAGGGCGAGACTTGCTAGAGATGTGCCTCAGAATAACAACATGCAATTCCCTCTAGTGCAAATTCTCAAGGCAGCACTACACTTGCAACATGGCTTGAGCTTGGAGGTGCTGCACCTTTTCGGCAAGACAGCGGTTGTGCAATGCCCAACACAAAAGCACCGTCGCTGTTTTTGAAGATCACTTGACTTAATGAAACATTACGAATGCCTTCGTTGTGTATATATGTGCGTGACTATACATACTGTTTGTGTGTATATGTAAACGTATATGTCACAGTCAGGCGCATAGCCAAAATTTTTTTTCAGTGGGGGGGGGCAGTAAAATGTAAATTGCTGGCAGTAAAATGTAGGCAACAATAACCATCGCCATTGTGAACTTCATGCGCCCTTATCTTGTTGGTGCTTGCCTAGAGTGAAACGGAATAATAAAAAGCTGCAAATAATTTTGGACATAGGATGACATACCGAAGTGCCCTGGTTTTTCCCACCAAGTCCTTCATTTCCGAGTATTTGGCGATGAAGAACCTTGTTTTTCGGGCGCTCCAAAGCTCTTCCACATCTTCAGCCGACGCGGCTGCTGCTGGAAATGCGGCTAAAGCCCCATCGCTGTCAACGATGTCCATCATCACCTTGTACTCCCTGATTTGGTGTAGTCCGTAAGCTCCTAAAGCAAGCCTACCTATCCCACATTGCTTAATTACTAATCTTGCTTGAACTTTGATCTCATGCACAAGACAGCATTGCCGAACGTCTGACCAGGAACCATGACCCCTTTCCATATTCCTCTCACAACATCATAACTATTGTAATTCTACAGTGCCCTATTTTCATCACTGCTGCATTCCTGTTACCTTTAGTCACATATATTTCGTGTTATGCCCAGATATTTGTAATTATCTGTTATCTCTAGTGTAACCTCCTGTATCCTAAGCTCACTACCTTCATTATCATTAAAATCACGACTGCTGATTTTTCCTTACTGAATCTGAAATCTAACCTATCTCCCTCATTACCGCAGATGTCCATCAATCTTTGCAAATCTTCTTTATTGTCGGCCATTAGCACTATATCATCTGTGTACATCAATGCTGGTAGTTCCTGTTCAATGAGTTTTCCTTGTTGACGAAAAAGAGGTTGAAGCCAAGTCCACTATTCCCTCTCATTTGGTCTCTAATCCTTGTAGGTACATCATGAATAACAAGGGAGACAGAGGACACTCTGCCTAAGCCCCCGTTTTACCTCTATGGGCTTAGATACCTGTTTTTCCCACTTCATAACTACCTTGTTACTTTTATAGATATCCTTTAAAGATTAGGACTCCATCTTCCACACCTAGTGTGTCCAGTATTCCCCACAAGTCCTCTTGAACCACGCTATCGTACGCTCCCTTGATATCCAGAAATGCTAGCCACGGGGGCCTGAGTTTCTTTTCTGCTATTTAGATGCACTGCGTCAATGAAAACATATTGTCTTCCAACCTCCTGTGTTTCCGAAACCCATTCTGCAGCTCTCTCACCACCCCTCTCTCTATTCATGCCTGCAGTTGATCTTTTTCCTTTATAATCTGCATCGCCAGCCTGTAGACCAATGATATTACTGTTATAAGACGGTAGTTGTTTATGTCAGCTTTGTCACCCTTTCCTTTATAGATCATGCTCCTTGATTTTCTTGTGGTTGCTTTCCGCAATCTTGTGTTGCACTAGTTGTTGCATGTGCCACTTCAGCTCCAGGTACTTGTGCCATGCCTCCTCGAAATCTTCAGCTGGGAGGTTCCAAATGGGTGCCGATGCTCTCGATTGCTGCCCGTCGGGCTTTCAAGGTCTTTCACCTCGGTGTCCCACCAGGGTTTACGCTGAACACCTTTGCGAGAGTTTACACGAATCTCATGTCTGCCCATTATGTCTCTCAGTTCTTTGATGAACATTTATACGTGACTGGGCCATGGATTATTGTTTATCGCTCACTTCAAATGCCTCAGCTATTGTGTCGTAGGCTTCTACTGGTAAGAACCACCTTGCTGGGCTGCGGTGTCGGCGCTGGGTTCTATGGTAGGGTGAGGCTGCGAAGTTCAGCTTATTTGTTGTGGTCACTCCCCACACTGTATTGGCCTGCCTCATCAACATGTACTCGGGCGATGTGCATTGCCGGTTTGCGTGACACAAGGGCATAATCAATACATGACTGACTGTGCGCGCACACCACGTGACCATACCCTCGCAGTTGGGTCGGAGATAGGTCACTTTCAATGCCAATTCTTCTGCCAATTGTACTAGAGGGGATCCGTTGACATCCTGGTACCCATCAATAGGTTGAATATGTCCATTAAAATCCCATCAGGAGTACTTGCTTTCCTTTAACCCATCGGATAACATCTTTTTAATACATTCAATAGTCTGGCAGTTCCCAGTATCTTCAGCGCGTGCGATGCTGAGGTACACCACCCCAACAAGCACTGGCATACCCAGAAGTCACGGAAATGCACATGTGTTCGTTGCAGGGACCCTCCAGCCTGGTCCAAGTTGTATTGCTGTGCCACAGCATCCCACGCCTCCTTTGCGAGATCCCGCCGTCCTGTTGCAGCCTTCCCAATGCCATTCTGCGTTTGGAGGGGGCTCCTCGAGGTCTCGGAGATGTGTTTTGGCCACAGCAAATAAGAAGAAGTCTTCTGCCTAGATAGTCTGAAAAAACTCCTCCCATTTTGACATCCTCCTTGCACCATGTAGGTTGAGGAAGCCTACATTGTTTCCAGGTGTACGCTTGTGTTCTTGGAGGCGCCTAGCCTCATTGGCGTGCCCTCAGGTCATCACGAGGTGATGGCGCACCAGCTCCTCTACAGTGTGATACATGGTATTTGGGGGGTCTGGGATGTTCCGTGGGAAAGTTGGAGTCTGTGCCCATACTGGAAGTCCTGGCAGTGGGCTGGAGGCTGCAAGGTCATATTATAAGGGGCGTGTGCTACAGCTGCCTTGCTGTTGCTACTGGGGGGGCGTCCCCATCCTTGATGATAATGATGATGATGATTTGCTGCTGTTCCCTTTTTAATGGGCAGGTGTACTTAAATATGTAAAGACATCCTAGCACACAGTTGTGAAAAATGAAAAGAAGAAAGAAATCGAAAAGAGTAAAAAAACAATACAAAACACAAAAAATCCCAACGGGCGTGCCCAGCAAGAGGGAAGAAAACAAACAAACAGAAAGGGGTGGGGAAATTAGAAGAAAGCACAAGGGCGCGCTCAGTTTGTTTGCTAACACAACTGCACTTTGACACTGCACTGCCTCTATCTAGTCATTGCACTGTGTCACCTTGTGTTCTGGACCACTGTGCCACAACCACTGCCCTCCAGCGTTCAAGGCGCCGCATCGACTCTCTCGCTGCCTGCAGATCAGTGTCTCCATCTCCTCCGCAAAGCCCAGCGCAGAGCGCAATGATTCCAGTGCGGGGGAGTCCTATCTGTCCGCACTCAATCACGAGATGCGCGATTGTCTCGTCCGCACTTCCACAGGCACGACACAGCACCGAAACCGTCTCCCCGCCGATCGTTTTTGTATGTAAGGGTTTGAACTGCGCCAGCTCATGCCTCGAATAGAAGCGAACTCCGGTGCTGTTGTCGTAAATGCGAGCGCCTATTGTGCTTTTACCATTGCGGTAAAGTTCGAGGGTAGCTTTCCATCATTGTGTGTTGCCATAGCTCCTCCTCCCTATCACGTACTCGTTCACGCACCTCCTTAGTATAGAGTCTTGGAGTTCCCGCCTGTACCGGCTTTGTGAATGAGATGTACTTCTTTTCTAGTCGGTAAACCCGGTTCACCCAAGTTGTAGCATACACGTTGCCGCAAGGTATTCGAATACCTGCCTTGCCAGCGCTCTCTGCACAGGAATTGAAGGCGACCCCTGTACACTAACTTGCTGGCGGCCTCATGTTCTTCAAAGCCAGACCAGCCGAGGTCCCCCTGTACTGCCTCGTTCGCCACTCTTCCATGGCACGCAAGCGCCGTGCAGCCAACTTCTCGTTGCCACCGCTCCAGCCATTCTCTGGTGGCCACTGTCAAGCAGACTACTGCATTGGCAAATGTCAGGCAGGGAACGTTGCACCAGTTTCCATAGTCCCCCACCAAGATGAAGCGGTTGCACCCGCACAAGATGCAACGCCGATGAATGCACTGAGCACGCAGTGAGGCTTGGCGGATATGGGCTTCCTGCTGATTATATATGCTGGCCTCACAGCAGAGTAGCACCCCCAGGTACTTATATGTAGTCCATGGCGATGTTCTCACTTCCGAGCTTGAGATCTACAGCCTCAGCGATGTTGCCAGCAAATGGCACAACCTTGGTTTTTTGGCATTGAAGTGTATCACAGCGAACATTTCTGTGACAGATGTCCAGGAGTGCCTGCAGCTCTACGTTGCTTTCAGCCATTAATACCACGTCATCCGCAAAGGCCAAGCCAGGCATCCGTCGATTTTCCTTGATTCCGCTTGAGCTATATTTCAAGCGGAATCCAAGACTGGACTGGAGCTGTGCTCGCTCCATGCCTGACACGTATAGCAGGTAAAGCGGCGAAAGCGGACATCCTGCCGAAGACCCCTGCAGACGCTTACCGGCTCACTCTTCACATTGGCGAATTGGGCAATGATGCTATGTTGGCGTAGAGACGCCTCACTGTCGCCAATAGCTTCTCCGGCATACCCAATGCGGCTAGATGAGTGAACAAGATATTATGTGGGACATTGTCGTAGGCTTTTTGGACATCCACGAAGCAGCATAACAATGTACGTCCTTCTTTCCTGGTGGTCTCTATACATTGTGTGAGAACAAAAAGGTTGTCGTCAAGTCACGCCCCTTGCGAAAACCGTTCTGCAGCTCTGTAAGCTGCCCTTACATTCAGCCCATCCACTGATTCAGCCCTAAGCACCTGAGTAAAAAGCCTGTACATAGTGCTAGTGACTGTGAGTGGCCGGTAGTCCTGGAGGTTCCCTGCCTTGCCTCCACATTTGAGTATGAAGGAGACTCTGCCCCGCTGCCAGTCCGCTTCCACAACAATGTCGTTGAACAGGCTAGCTAACTGCTCGTTCGATCTTGTCCAAGGCATAAATAAGCACGCTGGGATGCCATCTGGCCCTGGGCTGTGTGGGCTCAGAGTCGGGGAAGAGCACGGTCCAGAGAGATGCAGCTGATTTCCCATTTCGGGGCCCCTTCCTATGAGAACCCTGTACGACACTTTCTTCTACACCTTGGGAGCTCCTGTCATCGACCTAGTGGTTTTTTGTACACCCAAGTGGCCCATACAGAGTCTTCAGGGCTCTGTCAAGGCCTCCTTCATGTCTGGGGCAGGGTTGCTAGTGCTGTCAACAATGAACTGAGTAGACTGCTCCTCCGGTCTAATGTTCAAACATAGTTCCAGAATTTGGGCCGGGTTTTCGCCTTCTGATTTCAGCTTTTGCAGGAACAGCAATTTCTGCTTAGAAGTTTGATAGATCTCTAGTGCAAACTTCTTAATCATGCCACTTCTCTACATATTGGTCTCAGTTTCCTTCACCTTTTATTAACCGATAGTTTTTATGGTTTGGCCCCATGCTCTTTCTAGTATTTACTCGTCAATTTTATGGTTTGCTTTCTCTATTTTGTATCGACGTCTTCATGTACAAGTAGCTGTAAATCTTTCTAGCCCAACGCTCCTCCCACATTTCTCTCAATCGTTTCTCAAATTTTATCTTGCTGCTAGCTTCCCTGCCCTCAATGATGTCCATCTCATATCACCTTGTACTCCCTGATTTGGTGTAGTCCGTAAGCTCCTAAAGCAAGCCTACCTATCCCACATTGCTTAATACTAATCTTGCTTGAACTTCTGATCTCATGCACAAGACAGCATTGCCGAACGTCTGCCAGGAACCATGACCCCTTTCCATATTCCTCTCACAACATCATAACTATTGTAATTCTACAGTGCCCTATTTTCATCACTGCTGCATTCCTGTTACCTTTAGTCACATATATTTCGTGTTATGCCCAGATATTTGTAATTATCTGTTATCTCTAGTGTAACCTCCTGTATCCTAAGCTCACTACTTCATTATCATTAAAAATCACGACTGCTGATTTTTCCTTACTGAATCTGAATCTAACCTACTCCCTCATTACCGCAGATGTCCATCAATCTTTGCAAATTTCTTTATTGTCGGCCATTAGCACTATATCATCTGTGTACATCAATGCTGGTAGTTCCTGTTCAATGAGTTTTCCTTGTTTGACGAAAAAGAGGTTGAAGCCAAGTCCACATTCCCTCTCATTTGGTCTCTAATCCTTGTAGGTACATCATGATAACAAGGGAGACAGAGGACACCTGCCTAAGCCCCCGTTTTACCTCTATGGGCTAGATACCTGTTTTCCCACTTCATAACTACTTGTTACTTTTATAGATATCCTTTAAAGATTAGGACTCCTCTTCCACACCTAGTGTGTCCAGTATCCCACAAGTCCTCTTGAACCACGCTATCGTACGCTCCCTTGATATCCAGAAATGCTAGCCACGGGGGCCTGAGTTTCTTTTCTGCTATTTAGATGCACTGCGTCAATGAAAACATATTGTCTTCCAACCTCCTGTGTTTCCGAAAACCCATTCTGCAGCTCTCCACCACCCCTCATCTCTATCATGCCTGCAGTTGATCTTTCCTTATAATCTGCATCGCCAGCCTGTAGACCAATGATATTACTGTTATAAGACGTAGTTGTTTATGTCAGCTTTGTCACCATTCCTTTCATTAGATCATGCTCCTTGATTTTTGTGGTTGCTTTCCGCAATCTTGTGTGCATAGTTGTTGCATGTGCCACTTCAGCTCCAGGTACTTGTGCCATGCCTCCTCGAAATCTTCAGCTGGGAGGTTCCAAATGGGGCCGATGCTCTCGATTTGCTGCCCGTCGGGCTTTCAAGGTCTTTCACCTCGGTGTCCCACAGGGTTTACGCTGACACCTGTGCGAGAGTTTACACGAATCTCATGTCTGCCCATTATGTCTCTCAGTTCTTTGATGAACACTTTATACGTGAGGGCCACTGGATTATTGGTTATCGCTCACTTCAAATGCCTCAGCTATTGTGTCGTAGGCTTCTACTGGTAAGAACCACCTTGCTGGGCTGCGGTGTCGGCGCTGGGTTCTATGGTAGGGTGAGGCTGCGAAGTTCAGCTTATTCTGTTGTGGTCACTCCCCACACTGTATTGGCCTGCCTCATCAACATGTACTCGGGCGATGTGCATTGCCGGTTTGCGTGACACAAGGGCATAATCAATACATGACTGACTGTGCGCGCACACCACGTGACCATACCCTCGCAGTTGGGTCGGAGATAGGTCACTTTCAATGCCAATTCTTCTGCCAATTGTACTAGAGGGGATCCGTTGACATCCGGTACCATCAATAGGTTGAATATGTCCATTAAAATCCCCCACAGGAGTACTTGCTTTCCTTTAACCCATCGGATAACATCTTTTTTAATACATTCAATAGTCTGGCAGTTCCCAGTATCTTCAGCGCGTGCGATGCTGAGGTACACCACCCCAACAAGCACTGGCATACCAGAAGTTCACCGGAAATGCACATGTGTTCGTTGCAGGGACCCTCCGCCTGGTCCAAGTTGTATTGCTGTGCCACAGCATCCCACGCCTCCTTGCGAGGATCCCGCCGTCCTGTTGCAGCCTTCCCAATGCCATTCTGCGTTGGAGGGTGGCTCCTCGAGGTCTCGGAGATGGTTTTGGCCACAGCAAATAAGAAGAAGTCTTCTGCCTAGATAGTCTGAAAAAACTCC